>KI921103.1:10707-23205 GCA_000473525.2 Anopheles melas | reverse complement strand
CGTAGGACGTTACGCCAAATAGAAGAAGACAAGTTCGATAGGTTCATAGGAGAATCAATAGGTTCATACGAGTTCGGTAGGTTTATACGAGTTCAATAGGTTCGGTAGGTTCAGTGGGTTCAAACGAGCTCAGTAGGATTGATGGGTGCATTCGAGTTCGTTAGGTGTATGACAAGTTCGGTAGGTGCATACGAGTTCAGTAGGTTGGGTTGTTTAAAAACGACAAATGTGATAAAAGTGAAAATGAAAAAAAAATATTTTTATTTATCACATTTGCCGTCTGTCAAACAACCCACCTAAATAGTGCAAACTCTCTAGTTAGCATACAATCGTACCAGGGAGGTCATAATGTATTACTACTGAACTCATAGACACCCATAAAACATATAAAGGCTACTACACTCCGACTCCACCAAACCGACTGAACCTATTAAACTCGTATGAGTCTACCGAACTTGTATGAACCTATTGAACTCGTTGCACCAACGGATCGGAATCGATTCCGGCCTAACTGCACTCAACTCCGGGTCGATCCGTTAGTGGAGTCGTATTACTCATCACTACTGTGCACCATTTGTACTGAGATAATTTTAAAATAATTAACATACTTTTTTACTGTTACAATCACAACGGCACAAAAAAGTATATTTTAACAGCATTTACATACAAAAAAGCGGCACAGCACACCGACACTGACCGATGGAAACGTAAGCCTAATCCAACGCAAAAAAAAACACGCAATAAATAATGTCCGTAACGTAACAGCTGCGCCACGTGCTACTACAGCTGCTTTCCGCTTAAAGTAAATCCATCTTGGAAAGGTTTTTCGTCAGTATGATGTTGTGCACATCGTTGAAAACGGTGCGCACGTTCTGCGTGTCCGTGGCGATGGTGAAGTGGAAGTAGCAGGTCCGTTTGCGCCCCACAAGATGCGACGTTCTTCGCGGTGGTTCGTTTGTAATGTCCTGTGGGGAGAGCAAAAATAAACGGAAAACCTCTTAGGTTTACTTAATCTCTTCAATTTGCAATTCCCGCTCCACCTACCACCAGCTTCGACCGGATGAAGGAGCGTGTCCGCGTCAGCTCATCGTACAGCTGGTCCTTGTCCGCGAACGCCACGTAGTCGTCGTAGTCGGGGAAGTACGTCCGGATCGATTGGCCCGCCAGCAGCTTCTGCTCCAGCACGTCCTGCTTGTTCATGAACACAATCACGCCCGTCTCCGCCAGAAAGCGATTGTGCCAGACGCCCCGGAACAGCTCGAACCCCTCCGCCAGCCGGTTCTGTTTCGGGTCTTCGCGCAACGTCTGGTCGAACCCACCGCACGAGATCAGGAACAGCACCGCCTGCACACCCTCGAACGCTTGCATCCACTTGCTGCGATGGTGCCGCTGCCCGCCGACATCGAACATGCGGAACTCCTGCGTACCGCCGCCGAGCGAGCCGGGCATGCGCACGTTAAACCGCACCTCCTGTATACCCGTCGTCGTTTTGCGGCAGTTCAGGATGTCCCCGTTCGTCGGGATGTACCCGGGCATTGAGATCTTTTCCACGCGATCGAGAAAGCTGAAGAAAAAGAGTGTTGGCGATGAGTATTGGATCACGTTTAGCACAAGAAACACTTACTACTTCGCACTGTCGATCAGTTGAAATTCGTTCGAGCGTTTGTAGCACCGCTTCACACCGGCATCCGACCAGAGACGTCGTACGCACCGGACGTACTCGGCCGAGAGATTCCAGGGCGCCTGGGGACCCATCCGGAGGATGTACTCCGCGCACCGTTGATTGGCGATCGAGTCGAACTCCAGCTCGAGCAGTACGACCTGCCGCACCAGCTCGTAGATCGACTCGTGTATGTTCTCGTAGATGTCCGACAGCTTCTCCAGCCGTTCACTGTTTTGGAAGTAGAAGTCTCGTTATTGAATGACTCAAACTAATTCTTCTCGATCACTCACTCAAAGCTGTAGCTGTTCTGTATGTGCAGGATGCGCATCTGCTTGATGATGGTGGTTTTGCCCGACTCGCCCGCGCCGAGCAGCAGCACCTTGACCGGGTCGCGGTACAGCTTGCGCATCTGGACCACCTCCTTGGAGGATTGCTTCTTCCGCGCCTGCAGCTCGTGCGACGGCCGACGGAAGCAATCGATCAGCAGCATGATCGGTGTGTTGTGATGCAAAATATAACGCAAACCTGCGGTCCTGTGTGCGATTCGGTCACCCACAACCGAATGACCGACGATGCTCTTGCGACACGGTGTTAAAAGTGCGCGAAATGACCTACCGATAGAGAGCAAAACACACAAAAAAAAACGAGAGAAGAGAGAACAAAAAATGTAATTTGTGTAATTGATTTTTGGCACGGCACGGAAAGGAGTACGTGTACAGGTTTTGGTATTCGGCTGGCTGGGCACGATCGGATGGGTGATTTGTTATCGATGCCTGTGGGAGTTGACTATCTGTGGACAAGTGGAGCGGTGCCGTATATCGCACCTAGCCGATCTTTCAATGCCGCGTGGCGAGTAAGTGATGCTTATGGGGAGAGGAACTATGCTGTCCTTACGGCTGCCCCCAACAAAAGATTCAAATCAAAACCCCACCGGAACCGATAGCGTTACACGATCAATGTTTAAGCCTCGGAAGGTGGACACTCTCGAGTGGCGGGGCTGGGTATGAATGACTCAACGTCGCAGAATGTGGCTTTACATGATGATGTGCAATCAGTGGCAGATGATATGACCATTCTTCCCGGGTACGTGTCTGTGAAGTTGAGCGCTTCTTAGGCAGTACATTTTGGGTTACCACAAGATTGAGAACAGAAATCGTCGTGCAACGCTGGTTAGTAGTCAAATCGAAAGTGATTAGGAACGCAATAATAGATCTCTCTCTCTCTCTCTCTCTCTCTCTCTCTCTCTCTCTCTCTCTCTCTCTCTCTCTCTCTGACTGTCTCAAACCTCATCAAGAATTGAATTATGAACTGAAAGATTGCGATGTATGAAGAAGTTGTATGAAGATGCATTTATCATCAATATTGGAGGCTACTGCCAACTTGCTCACAATTGGTCCTGTATTTCTGGTTTATAATTAGATTTTACATTCTACGAACACACTAGAATAAATTCTATCAAACTGTATGTGTGAACGATGTTCTCTAAATGAGTATAACCTTATATTTCTTTTCAACTTGAACTCTTCTATTCTAGCTCTCCTTTTATCCTCAACCCCGACGGACAATTTAACGCCTACGACCGTCGTAAAACGAGGGAATATAATAATGATATAACATACATTATTCTTCTTCTTATTCTTCCTTATTGGCTTAGCGTCCTACACCGGTCATGACCAGCCTTCCGAGACTAATAAGGTATCATCACGCCGGCCGAATTGAATTAACCAATCAAATCCCAGTTTTTGCTTCGACGGGATATGATCCAGTTGGGAATCGATTTTTTCCGGTCTTGTAGGAGCCTGGGTATCTATAGAATAGACCACCAGTACAACCCGCGAATGATAAATTTAAAGGGCAATATATTATTTACAATTTACAACGAGAACTTTTCCTTTTTTCATTAGGAGTCACGTACAGGCTTCCCTGTAATCATTGCGTAGAGATGCTAGCATCCAAAAAGCGCTTGATCGCTAAATGGATAATTCAAAGGAGCGATGAAGTCGCCAGTAGCCACTGAGGGTACTTGGCAGTGGTAAAGCGTGCTTTAAATCAATAAAATGATTTAGTGATGTGAATAAAAATCAGTGGTTAGCTAGCAGCAAGTAGAATCCGACAATCAGATGATTAATATCGTTTAAAATAGATTCAATCTTACTACGAATGATCTTCATACAGCTCTAAAACATAAGTAAATCTCCCTAATTTGATCATTTCCTTACTATAAAATTTTCTTACGAGGACACATCCACCAGGATCCTGAAGCACAGACAAAACACAGACAACCAGCAGATTAGAATCTCTTGCCCGTTCCCCCAACGGCCACCGTACATGCCCCCCCCCCTCCTCCAAGATACGATCTTTACGATCGTATCGCGGCCAACGCAATCGATGCACTGCAATCAATGTCGGATGCGCTATCGCTGCAAAATCCAAATCGTGACAAATTGAAAGTATTTTCATGGAACTATATCGAAACCCTCCCGCGTCGGTGCGACTTTTGCGAAACGTGGGGCTTGTTTTATATTTACAACAAAGCAACACGATGAGCTTCAGCTAAATAGATTCACACTCTCTATCATCGCGCTACCGGATATCACGAACCCATCATCCTCATATCGCCTTATCGCGCGTTGTTAATCAAACATGGCGCAATGCAACCAAACAACAGGACAACTAATTGTAACCGATGTTGTTGAACAGATGTTGCCGTATTCGGCACACTGCTGCTGGATAAGGCAATCAACGCACATCAAAAGGCTACCCCCCACCCCCAGAGGCTCTTAGTAGCCCCAGGGCCACACTTCTCCGCCAAGTCTCGTACACATCCCCAGCTCATCGGGATTGATCGGAGGCGGGTTTTGACATGGCAGTTTGCAAGCACATCCCAGTATTTATCGTGTCCTACTGCTGTTGTCCTCCCTCCCCCGCTCTCTATTTGAGTCATCCCGCCAGCCTCAAGTGGATACAAACATCGACAACTTATCGGCAATGTAAGCGCCCAGATAGATACAAAAGAGTAGGGCAGGCTCGTTTTACATCAACCATACACACTTGGGCAAATTGGGTCTTCGATTCATGCGGGCGCACTGCACTGACGTCAGGTGCTATTCATTGAAGAAGATGTTTCCATCTCTCGCGCGCGCACACACAAAACATCTGCCGGAAGTCTTGTTGCGTTACATGTGTGGCATGCGTGTGACGTAGGCTGAAGTATGATGAGCCTGTGTGTACCCGTTTACACCTGATACGCCTTGAAGAAAACGCTCTTCATGTGATGTTGTCCCAAGGGTCAATGGATTATATGAGTGCAACACGATTGGGTTTCTGGGAATGATTAATCCACAGGGTGATGGATACTTTGCCTCTCGTTCAAGTTCAAGTCAGGTGTGATAATGGAAGGTCAACACTGCCCAACCACTGCACTAGTTCGTAACCACTCACGAACCATTTCCTCATAACTCATAACAGGGATCAAGTAGATTATAGATCTTGCTAGCGAGAATCGTTAGTCAGTGGGGCAGAGCAAGTACAGGGCATTTGATGTGGTGTAGGTGAGGATGACTTGTATGAAGGGATCAAAATGCAATAGAAAGCTTTACGCGGTGAATTCATCATTGATTGGGTATTGGGGTTGGAAAGAATTGACTTACCTTCTTTTACGAGTTTGTTATTCAAGATGCTCAACGATGTCGCCGTTTGTTTCAAAGCAGAGGTCAGCAACTTTCTGATTTTATAATAAGATTGTCCTAAAACACAGATACTCGCAGCGTAACAGGTATCACGCATTAAAGTACAACGATTGGAGGTCATACCTTTTCCCAAGATATCACACGCTTCTTACGATGCACCTTTAGCATCCATACACACGAATTCTAATTGCTTGTTCTTAGTCTTAGTATTTAGAACTTTCTCGGTAACGCAAAACCTTATCGCTTACAGCACTTCACACATATCTGTTCACCAAAAGAAGCAGTCCAATGTCTGCCTTCTCTTCTCCACGATTACACACCTTTGCTTATCGTCTACTCGCGTGAACCATCGCGCAGCAAAGCAAAACCGTTCCGGCCCGTACAACTTCCCACTGTGTACTAACGCGCCAACGGTGGTGAAAAGTGCTGATCTACCCCTGTACCGGTATCGGTTAACCTGGGGGTAGCAGGTGGGAGGTGAAGCATTTTAAGGGAAAGTACACGTATCGACCCATTATCAGTGCCCATCATCATCATCATCATCATCCCGCTCTTCATCACACAACACAACAGAAACAGTGGAGCGATAGTAGTATTATATCGCACCCACACCGAACCCCCTCTATCCTCCCTCTCGATCGACCTTACACACCAACACCGTACTACACTTGTGTGGGTATGTTGGAAGAAGCATGTCACCTGCCCGTTTCTTTATGGGCGTGTGTCTCTCCTTGAACGCGCTTCTTCGAGCCATCGAAACGCGCGTTTTGTATTTTGTAACCCTTTTCTCGTCGAACCGTCGCATGTGTGCGTTTGCAATGGGGTAAAATAAGGGTTTGTTTACGTTACGTTGTCTAGCAAAGAGGGGTGCTTTGGGTTCCGTAAACTGACCCGCACGTAGCCCCATTCGATGAAGCAGACATACCTTCGCGATGATGTTATGCTTTTGTTTTGAAAACCTTTTCTTGAGTGCAAGTACATTATACAGCACCAGATATTGAGTAATACCTGCTAGAGATAAATCCCTTTTATAGGAGTAATTAATTGCAACAACAAAAAAATCCCCTTCGGGGCTGCAACTGCTCCACACAACAAAAGAGACGCGCAACACGTTTGATTTCGTGCGCACAGTGCGCAATTGGATTTTGTCGCTTTACTTTCATTTTGGCGTGCTGTTTCTCCTCCTCCACAAAGGGTGTAAAATATTTGTTTTTCTAATAAACTCTAATCAACCCACTCCAGGCGCCATCACGTCTCGGAAACGTGCAAAATGCCTGGGAAGCGTGGGTCACCAATATTAGGAGTGTTTGCCCTGCCAGTCACAATGCTATCTTCCCGAACTGGTTAGCGGTGAAGGTATATCCAGCCGCCACTGCACTGTCCCTGGACCGATCGATTCGCTTGCCGTGCCAAAGGGGGTTGTGTATATCATCAAGTACGCTTCAACCGGCCGGACAAGGGGCAAAAGATATTAGAGTTTGTTGTTTTTGGTACTTCACTTAATTGTACAATCTCTGCCTCTCTAGTGTCTCTACTACCACTACTACCATCGCCATACCGGTGCGGCCAATCTCGTTTTATGGATTTACAATCGCTGTCGACGCTTGCGCAACAAAAGCGCAATATTCAACCATCTCACGCTGGTACGGATATGCAATATGCGGGAAATTTCGGATACAGGATACAATTCGGGCGCCACAAACGGGTTTCGTGTTATTTGCTTAACCATTTATCTTCTGCTTTCGGTCTTAATTTTAAGGTGCTCCTAAAATGAAACGGAAATTCGTTCTCTTTCTGTATAGTAATTCACCCGCCAACCCCGGGTACGCCAAGGATTTGCTACAAAACCCTTCCTGGAATGCACCCGGATGTGTAAGGTGCAGTGGGCCCCCGGGTGGCTTGACGGTTTTGGTATCTATATTTGAGGGCAAAAGCAAGCAAATGAATGTTCCACTCCCGAGTGCTCACTTTAGCAGTGACCATTTCAGTTGCTCTTTGGCCGACTGTAGAACCTGCAAGAAGAGAAGCAAACAGTAAGCGGCATGTATGCAACCGGGTGGGACAGGGGGTGGGAAGCGTAACATTCTCGGGCGGGGGTTGTGACATTTTTTGTAAGTTTTAGTGTGCAAATACGAGGCTTTTGTGAGGGGACGGGTATCTATTTTTAATGTTTTTGTAGCTTTAGATTCCAGTTTTGATTTGTTCGAATTGCTCCAGCGTACTAGCGTACCGCCTGTTCTACCGTGGGATGTGTTCGCTTGTTCGCTTCAAATACTGTACAGCAGCTTGTTGTGGTTGCTGAGCGTGCGGTACGCTGCCCTACCAAAACAGCCCATGAATGGCGTTAGTTACCTGGGCAACGGTTTGCTCCCCGATCGGAATGTCATCGTTTCGCAGGTCGACCCGCTTCATCACGGACGAGGGATCTGCATCCAGGATAATGCTGCAAAAAAGGAATTCCAACAATTAATAAACAAAAACAAACGCTTCACAAGCTATAAAAAAAACCACCTACCCTCCGTCGCAGATTTCATCGAACGCCAGCATGACAATGTCGAGATTTTCCAGCACCGCCCGCTTCTCCACATTTTTCTTCAGTATCATCGTGATCGTGTCGTACAGACAGTTCAGCACCGACAGCAGTATCAGCTCGTTCTCCTGCGTGCTGCCCATCACGTAGAAGAACAGATCCACATTGCTCTTGTACACGCAGGTCAGCCCATCGAGCATGATGATTTCCGCATCTGCCCGGTGTGTTTTGCTGAACAGGTTCTTCTCATACGCCCGCTGCTCCTTCACCGTGGGGAACACGTTCTTGTCGTAGTACTTGGCCAGTATGCGGTTCCCATCGTTGTCCAGTATGCACATGCCCTTGATGGTGTACAGCGTTGGTTCCTGTTGCACCGGCACACCAAAAAACCAAGAGGATGATGACACACCGTTCTCCGTGCTGCTGTGTGTTGTGATCATTTCACACACCTCACAAACTTACCATAAGTGAGTCCATTTTGTCTGTCGTAGAGTGGATAACTATTTAAAAGCACTAAAAATGCCTTTTCCGCACAATAATCATGAAATTTGCAACAAAATCTGCGAAACAGTCCGCCTCCAGCAACTAACACACAGCAAAATGTTTACGTGGAAAGACACAAATGTCATAACAAACGGCCAGCTGTCAAACGCAAACGCGGATCGACACAGGGTGGTTCAAACAAGTGCACAAATATAAGCAATTCAAACGGACAGTTATTTTTGAAAATGAAGCGAACATAATAATTTATTGTGCAGTAAGGTAGTTTACAACGAGGGTGGGGGTGATTTGGATTGCACGTGCACCGTCTAATGGCGCCGGAAGCCACAGCGTGTACAGTGCTTGCTAACCGGTGGCCAAATGGTGGGGTGCTTCTTCGGCTGCTCTTCCTGTGCGGCCGAGCTTTGCTGTCCGGAGCCGCAGAAATGATCCAGTGGTTCGTTCAGATCGCTTCGGTGTAGCTGTGGCGGTGGTGCTGGAATCGTTTTCCTTGGCATATAGTACGGTCCAACAGTTGCGGAGGAAGTGCTCGGCGGTGGGAAAAGGCTCTTGGCCGGCTGCGACTGCCGGTACGGTCCGACGGTCGGTAGCGGTGCGTACGGCACAATGTCCGAGTCTTCCTCGGTGCTCTCGTACGAGCGAGTGTCCTGCATGGCCGGCGGCATATGAGTGACTGGGTGCATTTTCTTCGTCGCATGGCAAGCGCACAGCGGTGGATAGAGGGCTGGCCGTTCGGTAGTATGGGCAGCGCGCTCGTACGATGACGCTTGGGCAGAGTTTGATGCGCTACCGAGCGTACGCAGGTACAGCGGTGCCATACCGAGTGACTTTTTGTGCTCGTACGCCGGCAGCCGTGGTGGTGATGGTTTCTGCATGCGGAACTCGGCCTTCGGTTTGTAGCCAAAATCTTCGTCCGATTTCAGACCCTCCAGTGAAACGACCTCAAAATCAATGTACTCGCCCGAGAGGGGGCGTCCGGAGAGGAAGGGCGGTCGCTTCGGACAGTCGCACCGTTTGATGCAGCGACCGTTGTGGCGTACGTAGCCCTCCTTGCACACGCAGCACGGTTCCGGGTGGCACACCTGGGGGTGTTTCACCCCGGTACAGTCCTTCTCGCAGGTCGGTTCGCAGGCTGGCCGACAGTGGGTGAGCCGTTCGTTCAGACCGCAGGATTTTGGCACCGGGTTAGGACGTGGTGTAGGGCGGTGATAGTATGGGTTCTTCTGCGGACGGTACGAATCGTAGGTTACAGGGGTTCGGGGAGGGCACGATTCCTTCCTTATGCAGGACCCATCGTGGCGCACGTATCCCTGCCGACATACGCACGTAGGTACGGACGCGGCATCCGGTGCACGGCGACAGATCGCATGCAGACAGTCGTCATCACAAGTAGGCTCACAGCATGGCTCGGATGACTTCAGCACTTCGTATGGGGAACAGATGTCTGTGTGAAGTGGAGCAACATAAACATTAGCCTTGCTTGGAGCAAAACACTTCATCACAGCCTACTTACTCTTGTTGGGTTCTGCATAGTTGACACTGGCAGTTCCACAGTGCGTACCGCCTACTGCCAGCAACAGCAGCATGGCACTGCACCCAGCAGCACTGAGCGTAACTCCAATAGAACGCATCGTTACGTCTGGATCGGGGTCCGGGAACGGGTCACAACACACTCGGCAGCTTTCCCGTCAGTCGGCCACCCTTATAGCCGTGGCCACCAGTGACCGCACGCGCTTTATAAGGGTACGCACGAACCCACCCAACGGGGGATATACGGATGTGAGATAGCCGCACCATCGCGGGCGATAGAAATCCACGGCACGTTTTCGGACGCATCCAAATGCACACTTTCGTCGAAATCAGCAGCATTCGAGTACCCTAGCGCGGCTGGTACGATGATAGCTGGTCAAGGTTTTGCGGACAGATAGCCTCTACGCCCTTAACCATGAACTCTTTACTGGTGCGCACGATGCTTTTTTGCTTTGGATAAGGTGTTTGCTCCATTTTCCATTTTTTTTTTGTTTTGTTTTTGTGTAATAAGGTAAAAGGTAAAAAGCGCTGGATAGTGCTGTGTTTTAAAAAAAGAGAGAACATGAAACTCAGATACGTGTAGCGGTATGCGGCAGGTGTTGAATGATAGCTTAACAGTCGTAGGTATGCACGTGCAATGGCGTGTATGCGGCAAGAAGTAAGCGCATCCGGTATAAGTTTGGGGAAATTCCAACAGAACTCTGATTGCTGGGCATCGACTGCAAGACGATGTATCATGTGAGGTAGGTCGCAATGAGCTATAGAAGACACTGCAATAGATCTGTTTTTTTTTTTTTTTCTGGGAACCTGCTCTGCAAATGTAGGGCAACCATGAACTGAGAGATGAGTTCAGTGTAAGACAAGAGTATTCAACATGCTGTTGAAACTGAGGGCAATGGTCACCGAATAGCACTGGCTGCTAGTCAGAATTGCCCTGGTAGAGCTTCAAGCAAAGAGCTGTGCCGAGGTAGAATCATTTTTGAGCTGCGAACGACATCGCCATCGTTTGAGACGTAGACTCTACTAAAACACGAAGTAGCAAGAATTAAATTGAGCCCTAAAGCAAACAAAGATCACCTACTTGCATCTCAAGAGATCATGTTTAGATTCACTTAGGATTCAGTGTGGTAGTTGTAATTCGGTAGCTTCTGGCATGGATTCAAAAGTAATGATTCTCCCAGAGATTCAATAATTACTCGAAATGCCTAGAGAACTCATCTGCTTAATCGTGAGCAGGCCAAATGGAGAAAGAAATATCAGTTACGTATTATGCCAACATCTGTATAGTATCATTCGTCTTGTTGTTATTTGACATTACTCCCTGAAGGTTGTAAATAGAGATTGGTAACTCTAATTCAGGTGATCCGTTTGAAAGAATCCTCAAAGTGGATGAATGAATCTGATTATCTAATTTTGCTCACTGAAGATCCATAGATCTCTAAACAGTCATGAATGTCTGAAGACGTGTGGGAATCATTGGAGAATGAAGATTCAAAGGAGATTGAAGAACAGAACAACTCATAAACAAAGACCAAGGAAGGACTAAAAACTCAATCAATCATTAGGAACTGTGTAGAATTTTGTTCGATGAATCTTTTGGGAAGATATTTATGTATTATTCAACGCATGCATGACTCTTTACAGATTCATTGACGTGTTTGGTATGAGTTCAGCCATCCTTTTAAGCTGTTTTAGAATTGTGTTATATTCGATTGACCACTTCAACTGTTATTGGATGCTACCACTAATGATGATTGATGATCAATGTGACGTAGATCAATTTGTCATGGGATATCACTCTCATTCCTGAATGACAGCTTACGAAATAAGCTTCAACTTATGCTGCTGTAATAACTTAACGATCATCGCAGTTCCGATTAGAAGAATTGAGGATCAATTAACATGATTGATTCCAATATTCCCTCAAAATACTACAAAATTCAAAGATAACACTCTCGTGGACTGCTGTTGCTTTTTTTTTTGGTTTATTTCCGAATCAATCCGTTTTTCCATTCCGTTTCCGCTCCCTAGCCACTTTACTGTTTCATCGTGTCAAGATTGCAAGCGTCGCTTGGCCCGTTTCAGCACGAAGTGCAGGCACAGGAAACGGTTTTCGGTACGTACAGCCGATAGCGGGAGGCACTCTTCGGGCAGACGGACGGCTCCACACAGTGCCCCTGGTAGCGGACGAGCCCGGGCCGGCAGGCACAGGTTGGCTCTTCGACCAGCAGCAGCGGGCTGCACTGCACACCGGAACAGTCGTTATCGCACGTCGGCTCGCAGCACGGCTGCACAAACACTAGCTCCTCGCAGGCGGCACAGGTTGCTATACGGCAGCGAGGAAGAAAATAAGCAAACACAATTCAGTTACCAAACAAAATCACCGTGCGTGAGAAGACGCGCATCTTACGGGCAGGAGTAGTAGTCTCGCACGGTTTGTGCTCCGGCACGGGATGGCATTTGGCGATGCACTTGCAGGGAGTTTGGCCACAGCCGCAGGAAGGCTGCTGTTCGTACATGGGCTGTTCGCACTTGCAGGGAGTTTGGCCACAGCCGCACGAAGGCTGTTCGTACACCGGATGGCA
>KI921102.1:4902-17789 GCA_000473525.2 Anopheles melas | reverse complement strand
AATACGTATCTGTCTTTTTTCTTTTTCACGTGCCTTCTCCTTTCCTTGCTGTTTTATCGGAAATCATTGCCACTTTCCTGGTTTAGCAATTATTTAACAGCACGCAGAATCAAAATGAACTGCCCCATATTGGGAGCATAATGTGCTGCGGATTGCATACAACAAGGGGATATTTGCCCGTTCCTTGATTTCGCACCCTTTTCTCCGCGTTCCGATTAACCTCTCGAATTCAGTCTTTCATATGTACAAAGGTATTCGATCAGAGCCATTAGTGTGCTTGCTTGTTTTTCAATAGCATCAATAGTAGTACCTAATTAACAACATTCCTAGCTAATATGTGCGTGCGTAACATTGTCACATTTTGCGCCTCGAATCCACTATTGGGACCGCCCCACTATTTTTTTTCGCCCCATTTTTACCATACTACCTAGTATGCAGTTTTTTTATACAACAATCTCAACGGTTCGGTAGCGCTTATTCGCACCCCAATAAACCCGGAAAACAGCACCGACACCGTACACATGTATTACTCTAGCCGGCGTGATGTAGTAGACAGCAGCCGGTATCCCCAACTTTGCCTTTCATCCCGTTTCGGGTGATCGGGACCACGCTGAACCACGTTCCCCCTATGTCCCTGTACCTTGTTCTTACTTACTTACTTACTTCGTATGTGTATATTTATTTATGTGTAGCTTTATAAATAGAACAACGAGGCAAAAGGAGTTAACGAAGCGCGAGCGAGAGTGCGCTCCTGTGTGTATGCTTTAACGTGCACCGCGCTCTAGTGCGGGCGAGTGAATCGATTCAGTGAGCTGGGTGAGGCTGTGGAAGGGTTTTACTGCCTGCCCAAATCGTATCACCGCCAATAGGCTTCGCGTTTAACAAAGCTTCTGGGTAGAGTAAAGTAGGCTTCGAAGGTGCCATAGTACGGGTGGTAAAGTAAGAAGGAAATCTTCTTCGTCACAACCAGCACCAGCCTACTGTGCATAATCGGGGAAAGTTTGTTTTTTTTTAGGGAGCCACATCTAAATGAACTAGGAGAGACCCTCCCCCTCTGGTGGTGAGGAACCTGGAATGAGACTCCAGCCCGTAGTCCTCTGGTACTGTGCTACACTCATCCATACTGATATTACTTTGTACAGTTCGCAACCACGCAATACTCATCCGTACAAGCTCGTTCATTCCCCGGACGATCGGACAGACGATGACAGTGTGACTATCACAAACGTGCCTACTTAGCTACGTGATCACACAGGTTATACACACACACGCGAACGCTCACAACAAACATACACTCATACAGTCAGAGCCAGGCAGGTTTAGCGGGAAGGCCTCATAGGTTCAACCCGTCTCGAACAGTCTCTGGCTACTGTTTTGTTTCTGAACAGGTTCGAACTGTCAAAACACGCCCCGACGATTCTTCTAGAGCACGTACAATAGTTACTACCCCTCTCACTATGAACCCAGCGTTCCCTCGAATGGTGTATTTACTTTATACAATTGTGCCTGCTTCTCCGCACCAACTCGATCTCGTCCCTAACTAACCTAAAAGCCTTACGTTCGTACTGGTAGGAGTCGAAGTAGTAGTAGTAGTAGTAGTAGTAGTGGTAATTGTAATAGTAGTGACACTAGGAAAGTAGTAGTAACAGTGGTGTGTATGCGCCACACAACAGCTCACAGTTCGCGCTGCTACTAGAGACTGAACAGACTGCGGACCCGTGCCAACAGTCACCGTTTGTAGAGCGAGTCCTTGCCACCGCGCAACAGCGACCCACCTCCGCCACCGCCCCCCGCCGTGGACGGCTTGAAGAACCCGAGCACATCGAGCGTGCGGCGCGTGCGCTGTATCAGCTCGTCCTTGTACTTCCAGATCGTGGTATCCCGGACCTGGTTCTCCTTGAACTCCTCGCAGCTCTTCTTGAGCGTACGCACACAGTCGGCCCGGTAGTGCTGCAGCTGGGCGTCATCCGTCGACACCGGGTAGGAGTGGCAGGTACCGCCGAGACAGGCGATCGGGAAGTGATTGTGCAGCGTCAGCACGCGCTCCGGATTGTGGAAACACTTGACGTACTGGTTCGGCTTGGTGTAGTTCTTGGCGCGCGTCACGTGCTGCAGCATGTGCATGTAGCGCGGCGTATCCTTCGCCCAGTCGTGCTCGTGCTGATCGCCCCGGTCGAAGAAGTACACGTTCCGCACGTTGTAGCTCGGGTAGGTGTCGTTCTTCAGCTTCATGCCCTTCGCGACGACCCGCTCCATCAGGTCGTGCCAGGTGCGATCCTCCGGCCGGCGGGGCATGATCACCTCGTCAATGTCGAGCAGGGCGATAAAGTTGTACTTGTACATGTTCTTGTACAGACAGTCGTTGTACGGGATCAGCTCGTTCTGCCGCTTGTGGGTCGTTTTCTTCGACAGAAACAGATGCTGGAAGCCGGGCACGTTGGGCTGCCCGCCCGGCAGCGTCAGCGGCGTGACGTGCACCCGGTCCTGCTCCTCGTAGTACCGCAGCACCTTGGAAATGTTGGGATGCACCTGCAGCTCGTAGAAGAACACCTTGTCCGCACCGAGCATGCCGAGCAGCTCGATCCACTCGACCAACCGCACGGACAGATCGTCGTACAGAAAGTCCAGCCCTTTGACACACACGGCAAAGCCGCGCTTCTCGTCGTCCAGCGGGCGATTGTACAGCACGCGCAGATTGTTGGTCGCCGTGTCGCACTGCTTCTCCACCAGCGAAACCGACGCCGGCACCAACCCGCGGAACGGTTTCGGGATCTGGCAGGCGATCAGGTACGGCTGGTAGATGCCCTGCTTGTAGTTGCCCCACTTGTTGAACCAGATGTACTTGTACTCGAACGTTTTCACGATGAACGGTTCCTTCTGGCCGTCGAACCAGAGCTGGCAGAACGTTTTGACCCGCGGCTCGATCCGGTCGATCATGCCGAGGATGCGGACCGCCGGCCCGATGCGCGACCGCTTCCGGATGTCGTAGTACGCACCGAACAGCTGGAACGTGCCGTTCGAGCTGCGCAGCGTCTGCCAGTAGATGTTGTTGAACTCGAGCTCGAAGATGGACGGGTAGCGGGCACAGGATGCCTTCTTCTGCACCACGTTCTTGTGCTTGCTCCAGTACGCGATCGGCAGGGAGGGTAGCCGTGATTCCACGTCCCGCACCAGCTGCTCATCATCGATCACTGTTGTAACGGTAGGAGAGTGTGTGAGAGAGAGAGACGGAGAAGTCAAGAAAAGCAAATTAATTTTACCATCAAACGATATGAATATTAATTGCCTTTTACGTGGCGAAAGGCGACATAGGCGAGAACATGGATTAAGCGCAACATGTGCAACATTGTAAAGATTGGAGTGCCGTCACGTACGCGACACTGTCCGTAACCCGCGATGCGTGACGTCAAGTTGAAAGGAGAATGTGAGGAATTTGAGCAAGGATGTGATTGCCAAGAAACGGCATTGAGCTACTCGTTAGTGTTTGGGGATTGAAAATATTTAGTTGCACCTTCAACTTCCTTCCTTTACAAACAAACAATGCACGTAATCCTTACTTTAATTGTACTTTACAACTCAAATGATTAAGTGTGTACATACATAGTTCGTGCTGATGGAAGTAAATAAAGCTTTGCAAATAAACGCCTCCGTCTAGGCCGCACGCACGGAAAACAAACTCAAACGCCGTGACCATGACCAAACGTGACCATCTACGTATTACGCGATAAGCCGGTCAATACGCCGTAGGATGGCACGGGGAAGCGGCGTATTTGTGAACTATTTTCCGCCTCGGTTGGAAATTTAGTTTTGAATTTAGGGAGAGCTCATGAAACGCATGTAAAGAATTTGAGTGCAATTTGGTATATTCTTACCGGTGTTATCAGTGATCGGCAAGGAAAAGAATTGCTTATTTCGAGTATTAAACGTTCGTGTTCGTAACAGCTTCTTGAAACATGAGCTGCGTTATAAATTTCCACATTCCATACAAGAAAAGTTACTTTCAAAAAAGAGAATGCTTTCACCTGTTCAACAAGAGAATGATTCTGAGTCTCTCTTGCAACAAAATAAGAAATGCGCATAAAATACGCTTATCAAGTATTTCCTTTCATTTCTACCAAAATGAACAGTTAGCTAAATTAAGTAAATGTCACAATGTACAGTTAAATTTTGAATAAACCTTCCCTTTTAATAACATCCTCATCAACATCGCGTGCTTGATACGGTGAAACAGCAAGCAAAGCATACGACAACGCTAAAAAGTTGATTGCTAAGGACCTAATTGAGCTTGTCAAGCCGCATCAGAACGTACGAAAACGTAGTCCGCTCGAATGTGCTGAGTCACCTGGGCAGCATCCAATTCTGAACTGCGTGTAAATGATACGCCGCAGAACGCCGTGCACTTTGCGCGATAGCAACAAACCTTGCAAAAGCACACGACCGGATAACGATGCTTTTCGGACACTGGAATTATCATTTTTCATTGTACCGTTAGCCGTTCTGGTGTTTGTGTGTGTCTGTGTGTCGTCCCTTTCAAAGATCATATGGCGCATCCGATACGGTCAACCGTTCTACTTCTGCTGCCACTAGCCCATCTCCAACGGACAAACACGTTTGAACCAACGCAAAACAACCGTCGCCGCCTAATTAGCCATTCGCTTCACCGTGGAACGCTGACCGACATGGAACAGATTATAAAGAGCGAATCGAAGAACGGGACTTTTTATTTGCCAAAGACGCTTGGAATTGGCAAACGAGATCTAGATGCAGATCGCTCTGTTTCTTCTTCAAAAAACTGCGTCGGTCAAGGTATGGCTTCTGCGTATGGATATCTGCAAGAGTTGTGTGTGTGTGAGTGTATCTGTGATTTGAATGAATGTGGAACGTGTTGAATTTCAGCTACGTGTTGTAGGTGTTCTAGTATCCACAAAGGCACGACGACCCCGACCGCGATCTCTAGCCTCAATTCCGTCCGAATGCAACACACTTTGCCGTCCTCTTTACACAGGTCAGCAGCAGCGGCAGCAGAAGCACGTCCGTCTCAACGTACGGGAATCGGGAATCGAAAACGAAATCGAAGACTCGGGACTCGGCCTCGCCTAATAGCAGCTAGGCGCCGAACATTCCCATGCCCAAGGGCATCCAGGGGGCCGAACGCCTTCAGAATGCCATCAGAATCGATAGCAAGGGGGTGGAGACTCACGGCCCTCGGTCCGCACTACGTCCACGGCAGTCAAAGTACAGTTACTTGATCTAAATCCCAAACCCATTCCGAGCCTGGCTTCTTCTCGTGGCCGGGCCGCCCGGGGCCAGCGTGCGATCGCCCGTTGCCTTTGCCTCCACAGAGCCAAACGCGGGCAATAAATCAATAGACGAAACGCACACGACGAAAGCACTCACACGGCGGCCTGCTCACCGATGACGATGACGATGGTGTTGGACCCGGGTGGACAAAAATAGGCGAAAATCGGGAACGAATCGTATCGTTTGATGGACCATGGGTACACGATCACTATCCTCCAGCCTGATCGCTTCGGCCTCAAAAGATGATGGCCTCTATTCAAAGGTTCCATGGCTCAGGGGGTCGAAGCCGGGGGGAAAAGTTAGGAACGCATTCCACTGGTAGTGGAGTCGAATGTTTTGGCATCGACGTGCCGAATGTCACAGTTTGGTATGTAGCCGGCCGACGTGGGAGAGATCGGTTCGGTAGTTTATCTTCGTATTCTGAATTCCCCAATTCGAGTTTCCGATTAGTTTCCTGATGTTTTGTGCGGTCTTTCGCTTCAAAAACTACTCTGCCACAGGTGTGCGAGAGACATCTTACGAGCAAAGATCAATATGTAGGTTCTTCGCTGCAGTGGTTCAGGTCAAGCCATCGTTGGTTTCGCGTCATTTTTAACCAAAAGCGTTCCATGTAAGGTAGTTTTTATGTTCTTTTTGTTTTGTTTTTGTTTATGCAAATTTTGTATGCAAATTTCCTGCGAATATTCATTGCCTCACTTCCCATTCAAGGGATATATTAAAAGGAGCTTATAAATGTTGTATTTATGGAAAACAAAATACACCTGACCAATCAAAAATCAGGAGATGGAGTTTGTCCCCATTGCAGAAATAGGTCAAGCCGTCAATATCTCAAGACGTCCAGGAATCGCACAGGAAATGTTTTAAACATGTTCTTGTGTGGTAATAATAAAAAAGAAATTTCACCGTTAGTAGAAAATATAGAGAAATTCTTCCAACTGCAATCATGCCTCAGCTCAAACTGGTCTTCCTTTTCATCGATTCTCCAACGTAGACCGTAAATAGGCTTCGTCAAAGTCATTAAACATTTACGATCGATCGGTTGTTAAACTTTTCAAGCTTAAGTACGCTCAGATATTGCTCGGATGGACGCATCGGAGTGGAGAGTTTAGTGTTACTCCGGGGGATTTCCAAACACGAACGAACGTCCTGTTGCTGGTACTTGCTAGAAGACATAAGTTTTCGGTGATTGGAAGAAGCGTGTGTATGTAAATAATGTTTTTGTCGGCATAGTTTACGACTGTTGTCGAGATGTTGTTCCGCTGGGTCCGTTTGCCCGAAAATCCAAAACGGCTGGGTGACATCTTCGATAATCGGTGGCTTAGGTGGCGCAGAGAGGACGGTTACACCATGTTGCTGTGTGGTGGGTACACAGCGACAAACGCGTCGCGAGACGAAGTAGGCGTTAAATTGCTCCGAGATGACAGACGCAATAAATTTCGATGCTCAAAGGCAGACGCGGAGATAGAGATGAGAGCAACACGTATCCCCCCACACCAGCGGATCGGGATTTGTTTTCACACCAGCAAACAAAACTGCTACAATCACAGCGCGTGTGAGAGTACGGCTACGTTCTTTTCTTTATGGCAGAGGCTCAAGATACATTTCCAAAAGTGGCAGAAAGTTTACCAACGCTTTGGGATCGAACGATTCGATTTTAATCCCTTTTTTTATTTATTGTTTGCTAAGCGCTTGAAATCTGTACAACCACACCTCCGCAAGGAAAACGGTAAGATGGGACACTTCCTTTGCCCTTCTTCTTTTCGCGACGCTTCCCAGAACTGCTGGAGAAATAACACACTGGATTGAAGTCACAGGAAGTTGATGTTTACCGAGGGTAAACAAACTTTGCAGCGAATTCAATGGTTACGCCTTTTAAGAACGGAAACCACACCACCATCCACCGTCAACCAGAGCGAGTGGATAAATGTGCCAATGTGCGGTGAGGTTCTTTGAACTTGCAACTCTTCTGCGAACATTTACAGCGTCGTGTGATAGCATCAATAAGGAAACAGATGTGTGATCAGTTGATCAATTAACACACGAGAGACGTTACGATTCGCTGGTTTGAAGTAGCGCGAGCTAAGCGAGTCGATAGAGCATGTGAGTGATCGAACTTGGTGTTTACTGGAAATTCCTAGTGCAGTGTTCTCGGAGCAAAACCTGAAGCACCATGACGCAATGCAAGAAGTTATTAGCCTCGCAGTTAATCGTTTTCACAGGTTTGCTATTCAAGCAAGTAAGTTGTCCTCCAGTGGAGGAGGCAACACTGGTCTGCCTGCAGATGGTTTAAACTCTCAATTATTAACACAACAAAACTCAGAATAGCTGATTGGTCTAAGAGCTCAGCAGCAAGCAAACTTTAAAGGCAGTAAAAAAAAGCTCCAGCCAGACCATTTGCATACCGACGATCACGAATCAAACATCCGGGCACAACATCCCCTTGGAGGGAGGGAAGAAGAAGCGCTACACTTGCCACAGGAAGCTCTGCGGTACTGTAGAAGACTACTCCAGCACATCAAGAGGTTGAGGGGTTCTTGACGAGCGCTAGCTACCGTCTTCTGATTCGCCTCACTCTTCGTCACTGTGTGGACAGTTCGGCCGGGCCGTGCAGCGCCATAATGGGCCGGACAGGTTTCGCATTTTATTACCTCGGCCGATGTGGCTAAAGAATGCTAATCATGCATGCAATTCCACGATGCGACGGAGATTGGATAGGGGAAAGAGAGAGAGATAGACAGAGAGAAAGAGGGACAGAGGGAGAGACAAACACAGGGTGTAGAAGAAGCAGCGACTTACCAGCACGATTATCGACGAGCACCTCGTCCACGCCGGCCATTGCGCCCGCGAGCCCGGCCGGCGACAGATAGCGGTCGGTGGTGGTCGAGGTGGCCTCATTTCCGGTCCATCGGTTGTCCTTGTTCAGCAGCAGCCGGCCGTTGATGGGTGTCTGCTGGAACTGGTGCGGCATCACCGGGTCGCCGTTCAGCTTGAAGAAGCCCAGCACCAGAAACGACCAGATGCCGAGGCCGAAGATGAACTTGAACACGACCCGCGTCTTGGGTGACATTCGGTGCGACATGGTGGGGCCTGCTTGCGTGCCTGTATGGCTGACCGGTGTATATAAGTGTGTGTGTGTGTGTGATTATCACACAATTAGAGGGGGGGGGGGAAGCGAGACTTGAACGCCAAATTGATACACCTAATCGGCAAAAGGGGGAAATGTTGCTGCTGCTGCTGCACTGCAGCGAATTCCGCGGTGTATGTGCTTGTGCGGCCTTATGGTTGTGGTTGAAGCAATCCTTCAGACGTGAGGCTGCGGTCGTTGCTGCTGCTGTTTCTCGAACGAAGCATCGGAAGGCGGCAGCTGGCTCATCGCACCGGCACTGTTGTTGGCGGGTTGATGCTCTTCGCTAGCAGCAGCATCGACGACAAATAGCGGCAGAATTCTGCAACGAGAAATGAACACAGACACGTTAACAGACAATCTCTAGCGGCATTGTTTGGCGAATAACAGCCATATCGGCGTAGCCCGTAGTCGGCGGACATAATTAGACACTAAAATGCAACGTGTTTGCGACGCTGCGCGTTTGGCGGGCAGGGGTGTAGAATTTGTCTTCCGTTTATGTGACGGGCACGTAAATGAAACCGATTGATGGACAGGTGAAGGTAGTTGCTGGCCACTAAAACTCAACCCGTTCCCGCGGCCCGCTGCCTGTCTCCACGCCAAAGCCACGGTATCTTACCATTGGGCGGGTACGCTTCACATTTGGCGTTGACGTTTCTGGGCAGAAGGTCTGGGGCAGAAGGTCCGCGAAGGCCTTCTAAGGCGAGTTTGATGCCAGTCACCTTTACGGTAAATTCCACCTTATCGCCCGCCAAACACCTGTCCTTTCATGGAGAGTGCATCTCGTGCCGAACCCAAGGCCGGCTTAGATGACATGCGCTGCTGACAACAGCGCTTCAAGGATCGCGGGGTTGAAACGACTGACCACCGCCGAAACCGCCTACTTTGATTTCAATCATTCCGTAAGCCATTTGCATAACGCAAACGTCCATGTGAAGGGCAGAATAAGTGCGTTGCATCACACCAGTGCCGGTCGCCACATGACGCCCGGACGGTTATCGCTCGTAACGATGTCAATGTCAAGAACGGACCCGAACCATTTGTTTGACGCGATCGGACGCGATTGATAGTAATTAGCCTTCGGGGGAGGGAGGATAGGTGGAATTGAAGGCGGAAGGGCAATACAATATTATCGTTGGCACGGTGTCAATCGGTGCATGCGTAATGAACCCCCTAAGGTGGTAATGGAAAAACGTGTCCGGCTGTACACGTGGTACGTGCTTGGTAGTCCCCAAATTGTCCGAATCGGACAAGTTCAGGGTAACGATTGATTTACGGAACAGGTGAGTTAGTGCGTAACGCTGGAATCGCATTGAACATCGAATGCCATATGGTTTCACCTCGCCCAGAGGTCACTCTGGGGGACGCTTCTTGGGACATATTTCTTAGCGCTTACAGGAACCCATTGATCGGTGTAAAGTTTGAACGATATTGTGCAACGATAAGCCTACTTACTTATGATTAATTGCACGCTGATTGTTAACAAATTGATTGCAGTTAATGTCAGCTTACAAATTAAAATAAATCAATGGCTTATAGGGGACCTTAAATTGCAAGGCACTAATACATCCGATTTTGAAGGATTACGCTCCTTTGCGACCAGCATAAATGTGCCCAAATAATAACTGTGTGCTTGCTTCCCTTGGCACTTGGCTCGAAAGTGAAAGTGGAACCAGGCAGGTGATAAATGATACCCGTGTCCAGTCCAGTCCAGTGTGTCCGTATGCAAAACTGTCGATTACCTCACACATTTGGGGAGACTCGAGACGAGCTTGAAAGCTCCGGGCGCGCTTCGATACTAAAAAAAAAATGCTCAACTTGTTGCTGTAGTTCGAGCCTGGACTTCCTCCAAATAGGGAAATGAAGACGGCCTTGCACGGCCCAGCTTTAAGCCGTGCTCAGGTTTTAATCTCCTTTACTAGTATACTCGCACAGTGGGAATCCTTTTGTCCTTCCCACCTCCTTGCACACCCTATCCTCGATATTTCGTAGTCACATCACCTCGTCCCGCCAATCGGTGCCGTTTGCAGTGCATTGGAATTACATAAATATTAGCATTGGCCTTCGGTAGTGGCTCGCTCGTCCAGAAGGAAAGTGGCTGAAACTTTTCCGCTTCCGTTTGTGTTTGTATGTGTGTGTGTGTGCAAGTATCTTTACCGATTTATTTCTTTTTGTATGTTTTCCCTCTGGCAATGTGCAATTGCAACTATGTACAAACCATTGGATTGGATGCAAATGAAACATGTAAGTTAAAGGGGGAAAAAAAGAAGGTTACAAGCTAGCCGTTCCACATGCAAGCAGCACACGACGTCGACGAAAAACGACAAACTGTAACACTGCTGCACCGGCAGAGCAAAGCATCCTCCTCCCTCTGTACACGGCCATCTCGCTTGCCATCTCTTCTTCTTTACCTATCAAACCGGGCTTTGGCCATGGGAAGCGTTGCATCCATATCTCGTTTCGCTGACATAACCGACGGGCGGACCGAGGTGGCCCGAGACCGAATGTAAGCCGATACACAGATACACACAGACACGGGCATGTGTATGACGCGCTCGTGGGGCAGTACAAATTTTAAAAGCAAACAGACAGCACAACCCGCCCAAAGAAGAGGAAGCATAATTCGAGTCGAGCGAAAGAAACCCCCCCCCTGCTCGCCTGGCTGCATTCGTTCGGGTTGCATCTGGATCCGTTTGCAGTTGCGGCACTGGGAAGGATGGCACGGGAGGATGCATTGGCTACAGCTTCCCCCCGTCCACCCTGTTCGTTCCATGCCGTTCGGCCTCGCTGAAGGTATGGTACGGGTTTACAATTTCCTTGGAACTCGCGTTGTGGATTTTGCGAGCGAAAACACACATTTCCTTTCCCTTCTGATAGCAGCAGCGCAAAGGGCAGTAGTGGTTGAGAATGGCAAACATTTGCACGGATTCTTTTACGGCAGTGGCAGTTGGTGTACCGTACTCAAGGTTGCTTAAAACTTTTGCTAATTAATCTCATTTAAGTAAATGTTCTTTTTGGACGTAGACATTATTCTAACATCGTTTTCAAGAAGCTTCACACAGTCTTTTTTGCTGAAACAAATTCACTAAATAATAAAATAGTGACTCATTTGGATTAAATAGTGGCACAATTTGAACTCAAATGTTGCAAACCGTGCATCGCGAACTTCTTCTTAGTCACAGCGTGCTCTACAAACATGCGTCACATCGGTCCGGTTGATGCGCGTGCGGGGCATGCTTGAATTCAAAGTTCACTCTGCCCGTTGTTTATTTATTTGTTTATGGCAAACCCACCCGAAAAGCATGGCACTGGCGGAAGGGGAAGAGCAGTACGGAATGGTAGAGAAGTCACTCATCCTCACCAACCTCCTTCCCCATCTTGTCTGCCTTTTTGGTTTTGCTGTGCCGGTCGGCTTTCACGTCCGGATGTGTTTACTGCCAATTATTAATTCGAAAAGTATGCGAAAAAGTTGTCCGATCGGCACAAGATCTGGCACGTCTTCACACACACATACGCATGCTGGTGTACATCCATACGACGCTGGAGCGATGGAGCTAGTTTCGCGCGTAGTCCAGCCGCAGGTTTACACAGGTGGAAGATCGGCTCGGACGATCCACCCACGGCCCCATTTGCAGGCCCAAGTTTGCTGTGAAGGAGGCCACTTTTCGGTGGTACCAGCGCGTGCGCAAAATGATGTTTTGAGGGCACACGGTCGGTGCTTTACCGGCTGAACAAATCAGTGTTGTTGTCGGTTGTGTGTAAAAAAACCTTTAATCGGAACAGTCTCGTATGTTCAGCTGTTTGTGTGTGTGCGCCATATTTATCACACGCAATTCAATTCGATTCACGTGATAATTATAGCATCTCCTTTCGCGGGAGGGGTACGGGAGGAATTAGTTATACCCGCACGCTGAAGGGTTTTGACGAATTTCATACCCCTCCACCCGGCACTCTGAGGAAGCATGTTAATGATTCATGCAAATGGGAAGATGTATTGGGGTGTATGTGTGTGTGCTGATTTATCATACAGTGTGATTTGCATTAAAGAGTGATCTTCACTGTTTAATGGAAACATGCCTGCCTCTTTGTGCGGCTTGTTGAAACAATTATAATGAATCATTGATTGTTGCTGAGAGGGAGAGAGAGAGAGAGAGTCTGAGAGAGCCAGAGAGAAAGAATGTGAAACGGAACTGAACCCAGAGATAGCAAAGAGCAACTTTTAAATGAAACATCCTTCCCGGAAGGATAACGCCTGGTCCCGATCGGACTATCGGATTACCAACGCCCCGGAAACGTAGATAGTTTGGAATAGAGTAGCCTAAGCTGATAATTCTATTACAGGGATGAACAGTTCTTCCACCCTGCCGGCACATCAACATTGTTGTGAGACTGATTTAATCGTTTAAATGGTTTCCGAAATACAAAATCGTTTCAACGTTGTTAACCCTTGACCGTGTTTCCC
>KI921101.1:4786-19706 GCA_000473525.2 Anopheles melas | reverse complement strand
TAATTAGGACTGCATGAAATGAACTGGCCGAACTACACGAATGAACTTTGTAATGAATTATGCAATGAACTATGGGACAAACGAATATACAGTTGCAAACAGACTGGCGATTAAGGTGCACTCTTTTCATTCTCATCAAATTTACACAAGTTAATATCACAATCCAGTACTTTAGTGAATATGTTTCACACTATGCGATCCTAAAATTAGACATAATATAACCCTCGCATGACACTGGCACATTTTGTGACACTAAAGGTCAAATCAATGACATTTGAATTAAAACTCTTGTACATCAATAATAAAGGATCTCTAGCACAGAAAAGACGACAACGAAAGTCACTTATTAAAAATTGTCGAATTCTTTGTTTCGAGTCTAATAAGGACATACAAATTTACATTATTCAGCAATAGAGGTGCATCAATTGGTGCAGTTAACTGTTTAAAAATGAAAATTCCTTGGGCAATCATTCTTCTGTTTTCAAGTGTACCGAAACCTAACAATTGACATCTCGTGCGATAAGATGGCATATCGTTATCTCCCCATCTCACCACCATTATGTTGTGGCTAAGGCGCGTCTCCAATATAAAATGCTTTATGTTTCGAACCCATTATCCTTCATCCAGCACTGATAGAACGCGTACCTTTTGATTAAATTGAGAAAGGTTTTTTAATTACTCATCGTTCCTATAATAGATTCGCCCAGAAATCCATACCCCCCATGCCGTTCATGGCAGGCTCATTAAGGGGTGTAGAAAAGCAAGATCGCGTGCAACATCACGGGCGCCACGAGTGCATGTGTCTCTGTGGAAAAGAAGGGATCAGACCAGCAGCGAGAAAGCATTTCATCAGCAGAAAAGGCATCTTCGGTCGCTCCATTGTACATGACCACTTCAAGGAGCGCATTGTCATTGTCTTCATTAGCGTCAACGTAAAGGACGAGTTTATCTTCTTTTATTTCTCGGGATGTGTGTGGGTGTTCCTTTTGCTTCCGGCGTCGAAGGACGTCGGGTCACAGTGGGTCAGTGGGATAGTGGAATTAATCAGCAATGTAGCCATATCTCGATCCTTGACATTGTACACGGGATAAGCGTCGCTCTCCTTTCGATCTCTCTTCCATCAAGTATCTTTACAGTGCTTTCGCGTTACGGAAAATTGCTGGAAAATTAAATCCACCCACACCGAGCGGCGCAGGGGCAGAGCTTTCACATTCGCTCAGAAACATTCCATTTCATTAAATCCCACTGCAAAGCGGGAAAAGCTTGCACATTCGCGGGTTTTGCTTTTATGTGCAATTGCGCTTCATTCTCTCCTTCTGCGATCCCATTATCAAACCGCAGAAATATATTTAGCACAAAACAAGCAACGGTTTTTATCGTGTGCTCGCCTTTCCGTAATGAGTGGTAGCGGAAAAAAAACGCAAGTTCACCTTTGCTTTGTGCTCTCGAGCCCCAACCGAACCGTATAATTGTTTCCTTTCTTTTTGATTTCCACTGGAGTGAGATTTGCTTTAATGGTTAGTTTTTCATTTCCACCTTCGATGGTACTCGCGTTGTCGGTACCCTCTTTGAGACACATAAAGGCTTCGATCCTTTCGAGCAGCCCATGCACACACGGTTGAATGTTTATTTGCTTTCCACTCTCTTTGGGCATGGGTGTGTGGTTGTACGGGAAAAGGGTTTTAAAATAAATCAGAAAAAGGGGCAACAAATATGAAAAGATAAAATACAACTATCTCTCACCTTGCTTCCTGTATTTTCTTAGCATGAATCATGCATTCTATAGAATCTTATCCCGAGCGCATTTGCCGCTGCACGGCGGAAATGGTACACAGCATTCATCGAAATGGATTGGAAAAATAGCGGGTATAACGGGGAGGTAATGGCTTTTCTCTAAGGAATCTTTCAATGTAGCTTTAGCTCCGGTCGATGTGCACGGTTTCACGCACGCGGTTGTGACAGGTTTCAGACAAAGAAAACAGCAGAAGGTAGTAAAACTTTGGAATGCAGCGCTATAGTCTCTCTAGAGGGATAATAAAGCACAAGGGAGTAGAAGTTTTATACACTTCATACATGAAGAGAAGCTACATTTTATGCTGTGTGCACATGTACCGGTACGAAATGCATCAAGCTTACGAAGCTTGAATTGATTGAACGGCGTTGTTTTCTCTAGTTTAGCTGCTTATTTAGAGTTTTTCTACTGTAATTTTTTAATGTTGAATATTTTCATGATTTTTAAAATATTTTAAAATCCAATCCCTACTAAACGTACAATTTATATCGCCATTGTTTATAGAACTCTTTGCGCAAACTGATTCTAAAACAAATCTCTTTCCATAACTTCCATGCCAGACATAGCGCAAACACGCTAGTCCTAGTCATATTGCTCCTAAATGTAATGCAAAACACACACACACAAAAAAACACTGGAATTCAAACACCATGACCACCACCGAGACGTGTCCGAGAAATTCCCTCACATAGTTCAGCTTTTCCTGGAGCTCTCGAACCTGCCCCATACCATTTGTCTGGCAAAGTTTCCATTTCTTTGTTGTCTGCCAAGCCCCAAGGTGCGCGAGCAAAAAGGATTCCGAAATGGGGAAATGTATGTGCGCCCCTGTGTTTGTGTTTGCCATTTGTTGACCCGTTCCTCTTCTGATGAGCGGGCCAAGCGATTTTCCATACTGACGGGCGGGAGACAGCTCTCGGTGAGTGATTTGATGGCGTTAAACTTTGTAGACGGGCTTGCCAGAAACGCATAGCGCAAAATCTCGCTGCTGTTGCGGATCTCTACGGTGCGTCAGTTTTGGGAAAATCTGAAAAATTAATTCCATTTTTGCACACCCACTTTTACTACCGGTCGAACAGCTGTATTAGTTGATGAAGACCGATGCTTCCCTTATTTTTTGAACGTTTGCTATGGCTAAAATGGGGAACATCCTTTCCGGCGAACTCATTTCCGATGCATCAGTCTCTCTCAACGTAATTGGAATCTGTTTTCTGCTGGCTACCTCCGCGCTATCCAATTTCCAGAATTTTAGGTCAGAGCACGTTGTGGTGCCCTTAGCAACTGCATTGCAGTTCAATGAATCTATCATTCGGCATCAGGGACGTACTAGTACAGCGTAGACACTATCCTCAAGCTAATGTGCTTCTGTTCAATGTATCACATTGACGCATGGTAGAGGAAGATTCTGTAATAGGAATAGGACAAAAGAAGGAAATCATTTCCACAGGTGAATACTATTAGAGAAGCGAATAACGAGCCATACATCGAGCAGGAGCAGGTTGCTTTTCTTCCATTTAACATCACGACACTGCAGAGCAAATGCCATATGATACTGTAATAGCATGTTGTTTTTTTATCTTTGTGAGGGTTTGATTGTCGTTGTACACACCTGGCGTTATCGTACATTTCCAGTACGCCGTTGAACCCTGTACATGGAGTAGCTCGGAAGTATTATTTGAGCATTAGATGTTTTATCGTGAAGATTTGTCTTCGTGCAGCTGCGCCCGGCGAACTTTTGCGACTGCCGACGAATCGCAAGAGGGGCATTTAATGCTACCGTTACGATTGCTGGGTGCAATGCAATGAAGGTAAGGTCCTGTATGAGGTAGGGCTTTCGTATTGTTAAAGTATCATTTTCAAAAGATCGCTTTGTGAATTACACGCACACAATGGTATCGTGATATATCATACTATCAGCATCCTTGTGGCTTATACAAGAACGGACAAAATCGAATACTCAAGTACTGTACTGACCAGTGATGAGTAAAGTTGGCAAAAACACAGAGTTGATAAAAAAACTCCGACAATTTCGGAACCGACTACGGAGTGTTAGGTACGGCCAGCATTATCGTTAGGAGTCGTTTGGAGTTGTCCGAAGTCGTTCGTAGTCGAAGTCGGAGTCGTCCGGAGTCGAAGTCAGAGTCGTCCGGAGTCGTGCGGAGCCGTCCGGAATCTTTTGAAGTTGGAGTCGCCCGAAGTCGGCCTTTGAAACAAAGGGCTGTATAAAATGTGAAAAACAGAAAAAAACGCAAAGTAATAAAATCACAAGGCCGACTCCGATCGACTCTGGACGATTCCGAGTCCAAACGACTCCGACTCTAAACGACTCCAGGCGATTCTGGACGACTTCGACTCGAAACGACTTCGACTACAAACGAATTCGACTCCAAAAGACTCCAACTTCAAACGACTCCGACTTCAAACGACTCCGACTCCAAACGACTCTGACTTCAAACGACTCCGACTCCAAACGACTCCGACTCTGAACGACTTCGGATGGAACTAGTGGTTACCGGAGTCGGATTGGAGTTTTCTATAGGTCGGCAACGACCGCCTAGGTCCTTACACCAAAAAGAAGAAAAAGAATATTAGCACGAGGTGAGAAGCTTTCAAAATAATGTAGAAATTATGTATCTTATTGGAACCTAAAATGACCTAAAATGAGTTGTTTGTATGTTGTGTTTGGCAGTTTATAAACATTTCTTGTAATAAGTAAGCAAACGGTTAAGAAATAAGATTAGAAACGGTGCTTACGAATTAAATCCACATACAAAATGTTGAAACAGTTCTATTATCCAATAAACGCGATATAAAATTGAAAAATCTAAACATGAAAAATGGATTCCATTTTCACCACTTTAGTACTTTCAGAATGAGATGTGTTATGCAATATGAAATAGTAGTTTGAGAAACAAGGGACCACAGCTCAAATTCTTGATATTTTATCGTATTTGACTCAATTTAATTGATGCTCAATAGCCAACGTTAAATAGTCATATCTCTCTATTGATGTTACTAGTTTGCTCTTCCCGGTTTATCTTCCTAATGCTTAAATGTTCGATCACTAATAGACTTTGGTCTATTTGGTTTGGTGTGAAGTAATTACAATATTTTTGCACCTTAAAACATATTACCAATATCAATTTGCAAGAAATATTGCATTTCAAAGATTACGTACTTACCTTATCCCCTTACTTCTATCACTCAATCCCATAAACTATTCAATCCACTTTGCCGGGCTCTTGGAGGGAATGAATGCATAAAAGTAAACAGGAGGAAATTGCATAAACATTCACTCCATGTTATTCTAACATCATCACATTGCTATGCTCTACTCCCCTTGGCTGCTGCTGCTGCGCCAAGGTCAAACGGAAATTGAGCTGCGACGGAAAGATGAGATAGATAAGGTAAACGTGATTTAATGTCACGATTGCATCTTTCCGATATTTGAGTCTTGCCATCACGATCGATCGTCGTTCGAACGCCCGATGGCAATGAAAGTTAATGTTACTTTTTACGTGTATTTGAGGTTTGATTTAGCTCTAAACCTCAGTATCGGCAACCTCGCCGTGCCGGTCTTTGCCGAGTAGTAGCAGCATCAGCGGCGGCAGCAACAGCTGGATTTCGGTCGGATGCAATGCCAATGCGTACGGTGCAATCACTGGAATCGTGTGCTACGGGGCGAAGTATGATACCTGATTTATCGCTCTCGAGTTGAGTATTTTCCATCGCAATATGTTTCTAGTCGCATGTTTTTTTCCTCCTTTTCCTCCAGCGCACTCGGCTGTGTGTGTAGCCTTTAGTAGCAAATATATGAATCCTAACGGTGAATGTATGCGTGCACACTGGTACTCTTCTGCTACTAATGTTCGAATGCGCTAAATCCTTGATTTCAAGGTAACGTCCATTATTCTGCGATATACATTCCCATTTTGCATCGTATCCATTCAAAGAGGTGGTATGGATGCTTGAAAACGGTGGTACAGGTGGTGTTAGTCAGTTCTTCCCATCATTGTGTGATCGTGCGCAGCAACACAGTACACAAAACAATGGCGCACTGCTTGCAACAATGCAGCTGGAAAGCTTTTCCCGAGCTCTTTCTACTCGCCGCCCTGCACGTGATGTTTCCATTCCGGGGAACGTAGTATATTATAATCATCGAGTCCTTGATAACGTTGCACAGCGAGCTCTCATTCTGTGTGGAGAATTAATTTTTAACGGGGCCCCATTGTTGTAATGCACATTCATGATACATCTGGCCGTGGCTTTGTTCAAATGGGAACAATGTGTCCTTTCTAGGGCTTTACTAAAGCACTTAGTTTCAATTACTACGCATTGGTCATTCTGCATAAGACCGCTCTGTCGCTTTGCATTGCTTGCATGCCCTAAATCGGTTGGTGATTCAAACATTGGAATTAATTCTACAGCCAAATGTTATTCCATTTGTCAGACCTTGAACCTTCATTCTTGATTCTCTGCTTCAAGGTTCAATGTAAAATATCCTTACTGAAGAGGGGAGATTAAAAATTAACAGCTCATCTTGGGCGTTTCCCTCGGTCAACGATTATTATTTTGGCTTAGTCTTGGGCTTTTTTATGGCAGATTTAAGCGCTCTAATAACTTCACAATCTTCCTAATCCCTTTTGGGGAGCATGCTTACGAAAATGTCTTACGAAATTTGTAATTAAAAACAATATTTATGAACGTTTTTGGAACGCTAGCTAACCTTTTTGTTAATTATAATTTTATGTTATCGATTTTATTTTATTAAAAAATATCCTCCTTGAATTATTTTACAATTTTCATGTGCATGATGGAGATATATCGCCTTTAATCGGTAGCGATGCCATTGAATGCGAATGTGAATTGAAACAGACAGAGGATTAAAGAGCCTGATGGCAGCATTTTGTATGGGCGATTTTTCGTTTTGTTTTTCGCTGTGAGCTGCATCGTTTAGAGTGGAGCTACAATATGCCTGCCCTTCTCAATGCCACTGCTAATAGTCAAGAAAATCTCACTCAAAGAACAAACGGAGCTGAAAATTGTATCGAGCACATCTGTCTCCCGCACACTACCCCACACAGCACATACATCTTTTCCGAGGGCGACTTGTTACAGATTTCGTAGAAAACAGCCCCGAAGCTCTAGGGTCTATCGGCCATAGCGGCAAAGTTGTGTACGTCTCACGGTTCACTTCAGACTGTGACTGGCTTGAGAAGCAAGCTGCTTCACATTGGGGTTGGAAATGATGATACAAGTGTATCTGCTTGTATCGGTTGAAGCAACTCTGTGTTCAGCTATGTTGCTACATGATTGGAACCCAACCAGGCATGGTGCGTTGATTGTAATACATCTAAAGCAATCCAGGTCGATGTAAGTCTGTAAAACACCGAGTAAGGAAATTTAGTGAAATGATGGTTCGAAGGGCCACGAGACAACGATTTGCTCGAAATATGCTGATGTATTGTTTTACGTTTCGTTAAGCATCCTATAACATTGAAGTTCCCTTCTGTCGCTTAATGTGCATTTTTACCATATTTTTTACCATTGAGAATAAAAGGTAATATACAGTCCTGAGTGCTGTTGAACATTTTAATAATTGAAGGACGACATTATGATTGCACAAGTATATCACATAGGAATGGTGTTTCCTCTTTTTGGATAATTATTTTCATTTCATTTTTGTTTTCCTACTTTCAACCATTCTGGATATTATAAGTATAATAAGGAGCTCACTTTAAGACACATTGTGTATGTTTGAGCTTAAATTAGAAGGGGTTTTCAGGGGTTCTCATAGTTTTGGAACACTCTTTCTTGACTCTTTTCTATGGGAAGTTAACTTTATATGATGGTGATTGGACTCCATAGCATCTCTTTTGTACAAATCCCATACGAATTTCTAAATAACCTGCCCAAAACAGGGTGCAATCAGAGTCCAATAGAGGAATGATTTAGTGTCCAATAGAGGAGTTATATAGAGTAGTGAGCAAGTGTTGCTAGTGGTAAAATATGTTCATCCTTCTTTCTTCTGATTTTACTCCACGGATTTTACTGTCACTAGTGGTCCTTATCCTCATTTATGGGCTTGGCTTTCTGTAGCTGATAAGTGGTTGTTAACTAGCTTGAAGTTATGAGTTATATTATGAAACTGTTTTTGGTGAATGTTGCTCCTCACATATAACAGATCGATGTGTAGTTGTGACGTGATTTCCAAAATTTTAGAACATTTCTAGAAGGAACAGTATTGCATTTAAGCTTCAACCTGATCTATTTTTTGCAGCCCAAGCTGCTGGGAATTAATTGCCCTCAGAAAAGCATACCAAACATATCGCTAGAAAAAAAGAGACCACATAAAAACAGTATATAGCTTAGAAGCTTTTCAAACAATTAACCACTGAATAAACAACTTCACACACCCTCCAGAGCTGTTGCAACACAGTTCAACAAGTGTCAGCAGCAATCATTAATCATTCCCGATAATAGCTTCTGGTGGCTTAAAAACACGTTTTTCCAACGTCCTACGATCAGCTTCGTAGCCCTCGTCAGCAGCTTCCCTGCTAGCTGCCACGACTGACTTGAATCTGTGGTTCTTCTGTCCATCACACAAAGAGGCGGCGATGGTTTTGTGGTTTTGCCGTTTTACTGTTGCCACCGTGGGGGTTTTTTGCGCCATTTTTAGTAGCGATGGTTTTTCGTGGAAGTTTGTACGTTTTGGTAGCGATGTACAAAAAACGGATTCCCATGGACAGTTTTGAGTGTTAGTGTTTAACACAGCCACCTACCCATCCTGTTTTGCCTTTGGTTCGATAAAACATGCAACATGGGGTATCAATTTGTGTGGCACCTTTTCATGTAAATTTTATTCTGCGAACATTGTATGTGCAGAATTTAATTGAATCGCGGTAGATACTGGTGCGGATTATGATTTAATTTTCGTTGAAATTATTAATTCGATATGCAATTTGGCACTGATTGGAAGGTACATTATATGATTGTTTTGATTACGGTGTAATGCGTAGAGAATAATATATCAACAGTTGATAATTAATGTTAAACAACCAAAAAGAGTTATGCAATGTGATGTGCCATTTTGTGGTTTGAAACAGCCACAGGTATTTAGATTCAATAGTAAACTCAGTGTAACTCTTCCATTTAGACTTGCAAAATGTCACGATTGCTTTAATAACATTCTTACTTACAATACGTTATTGTACGGCTGTTTCATTTTTCGTTGTTGAAAAACTCACATTTTAATACTGTGATTGGTTGTTTCTTGTCTTGTTTTGTACTTCCCTATGTTGCAATGAACTTATCGCTATCTACTTACATGACCAACCTACACAATCAAAGCCATTCTTCTTGCATGTCCAGAGTGGGTGACTTGCTTGCCCCGTTGCAGTGATAAGATTGGAATTTCGGATAACGTAACGTTCTGTGTACCGTTCTGTGTCGCTTTCGGAACATGCACACACTTACACACACACCCTGGTTGCATAAAACGCTACTAGACGAGGTCACACAAATCAGATGCAATCGATAGATCGATCTGTCTTGCTCATAAATGAAGTTGTTGTGCATCACTGGAGCTTGTGCTTGAGCTTGACATTTTTTTTAAATCGAGAATCAATCATGCCTCGGGCAGAGGAAGCCCATCGCATAGTACGGCTACTGCAAATGTATTTTATTATCCTCAAAAATGGTATTCATCACACGGCAGTATTTTGAAATAATATTCGATGTTGTAAAAAATAGGAAAGTGCTATAACAAATTGTATGATTTGTGTGAAAACTTTTGCACACATTTACAAAATAAAAAGGAAAATTATTTGTTGGCCATTTTATTGTTTCCTGTATCAAATTGAAAAAATCTGCAATATTTTAGGTGGAATAAATATTGATCATCTAAAAAAACCAAGCATATACAGGATAAAAAAACATTGATTTCGTTATTGATGACTTTATAGCGATTGTTGAATAAAAATGTTATTTCTTAGAGCGCGAAACTTTCATTTTTCTTCCGCCGACAGCTCGTGTGTCATATTTCAACGACACACATATCGTTTGTCATTCCTTTCCTTCTCCCTTTGGACGGGAAAAGGGGTATCGGATTTATCAACTGTGCAGAACACGCTTCATTGGCCATTTGATTGGAGTCATACTTTTTCTCCGTTCTGCGGCACACATCACAAATCGGATACTTTTTCGGGGGGCGGTGAGAGAGTTTTGATCCTATCCTTTTTTATCGTCATTGCTGAATCGTCAATATTTGTCGACAAATCACTTGCGAACGACGATATAATGCTGCTGCATCGTCGAGAGCTATGGCGACACGGTTTACGAAAGACGGAAAACTTTTTGACGCTTTTTCGGGGCCGATTGTGTGCTGTGTGTGTATCGATCAGGCTCCTTTCAGAACTTCCATGATACACATTCGCCGATGCTGCGTAAAATTCACTTTTGTACAGAACGTACAGCTTTGATGGGATCATGTCTGTTTGATGATGTTTTCGGTAATGAGATGACTTTATGTTTTGCACATCAGTACAGCTTGCCCGGCAGTTCTTTGATGTAGCAAGAGCTTTTGCTGCGTGCAGATGCGAGTCATCCGACGAGATGTGATGAATTTGTGTAGTGTTTTGGAAAATGGGGTTTTCATATCTTTTATGAGCAGAGATGGGTTCTATAAGATAAAACGTACCTTTTATTTTTATTAGAAAATTATTACACTTTCATATTTTTTGTTTTATTACACTTATCCAACCTAATTTTTTTAGTTGTTTTAATTAGTTATCTATTAATGTGCTGGCGCATATTTTCTTCTATGGTTGTTTTATTTATTTTTTGTAGTTTATCCGCCCGGAGTGACGACTTCGACTCCAACTCTGACTCTGGGCGACTTAGACTCCAACTCCGGACGACTTCAACTCCAACTCCGACTGCGATTCCGGACGTCTTCGAATCCAACTACGAATCCGAATACGAGTCCAGACGACTTAGACTCCGGATGACTTAGACTCCGGACGACTTAGACTTCGAATGACTTAGACTCCGGACGACTTAGACTTCGGACGACTCCGGCTTCGGACGACTCCGACTCTAGACGACTCCGAGTCTAGATGGCTCTGACTCTGGATGACACCGATTCCGGACGACTTCGACTCCAACTCCAACGACTTAGACCCCGGACGACCTAGACTCTGGACAATTTAGACTCCGGACGACTTAACTCTGGACGACTTTACTCTGGACGACTTCGACTTCGGACGACTCCGACTCTGGATGACTCTGGACGACTCCGACTTTGGATGACTCTAGACGACTCTGAATGACTCCGGACGACTCCGACTCTGAATGACTCCGGACGACTCCGACTCTGGATGACTCCGATTCTGGATCACCGATTCTGGACTATCCGATCACCAGGATAGTCCAGTGGTTCAAGTATAAGATTATACAAAGTATTACGCTGTAGTTGCAATTCGAATTTTAATTAACTGTTTCGTTAACGGGTAACCACAAACCGTTCCATTTCAAATGACTTGCAAAGCAAGTAGCTACCAAAAGAAAACCATACACATCGACAAAAGCCGTATTACAAGTGCACTAAATCACTATAAAACAAATTTGCAAACCACGAACCGACGTTGTAGCGATTGGAGTAAACGTTCGAAACGAAGCCAGCTGGTTGTGCGAGTGTTGATGTCCACCCAAAATTAGAGTTTAAGTATTGGCAATGAATTTACCCGTTTCTATCGGCTTCGTCGTCCATCCCCAATGGGGAATGCAACGTTGTTTAACAGCGAAGCGTACGAATAATGAAGAATAAAACCACTCAAATGCATTTCATTGGATGGATAGGGGAGTTTGTTTCGTACAAGCAATATCCGGGACGGGATTTGATGTTTCAAGCACCATCCGTACCGTGCATGGCACGGTTTCGATTGGTTCCTTCCCCCAGCAATCCCGACTTGACGCGTCGGAAAATGTCGAAAACTCCCACAGGAAGTCGAGCTGTGCCGTGTCGCTGTGCCTGCTGTTCTCGATAGAGATTCAGGATTGAAACATACGCAAAGAACTGTCCAAGCAGTGATGTATACAACAACACCACCACTACCCCCAGGTGTGTTCATGTGCTTGAGCCTTGTTTTGTGTGACGGTGGCAAAATTGGCCGGGGACTCGCTGGACGCCAATTTCAGGCAACGCTGGGATGGATTTAAATTAGAAAACGATTTTTCCAATCGATTGATGGACTCTCGGGGCTCTTTACTACCTGGTGTGTTTAGCCTTCCTCTGCCGTGTTACAGTGCTGTGCGTGACTGGACGATGTTCAGATGTTAGAATTCAAAAGAGAACAGCAAGCCTTCAAGGCACCACATGTGTGTAGGACATCTGTGTGCGTTAGGCTGTGCCTGTGGGGCAGTAAATGGTGTGGGATTCGAGGAGGGTTAATGGAATATTCATAAGGTGTAGCACTCGTTTTGAATTATTTACCAGTTCACTTGGGCTCGAACTGGAACGGATGTTACAGAAATGTTGAGCCTAGCGTGTACGCGCGGCCACCGATGGTTTTGGGCATGAAACGGTTACGTCAACCAATTAGAGCGAAATCGTTGCTTGATTTATGGGTGGCGGTCGATTCACTTGAAGGGTCTTCATTTTTGTGCAATTTCATTAAATGGTTTGGAGGTGCTTCTTTGGAATTCAAAACGTTGTCTACACGACCTCATTTATGATAATATAATGTTGTTTATTGATTAACGTTTTTGCGTAATTTGTGTGCATGAATTCAACTCAAATTCACGACCTGATTTGTTAAGGGCTTATCATAACTTGCTCATAAGAGGTCGAGGATAATTTATTGCATTTAAAATGAAAAGCCACATTTCCTAAAAGTGCAACTGGAAAATGACCAATGTAAATGAAAAAAAAACCAACGAAATACAATTCCAACACGAATAAAGGTACGATTTTCCGCGAACAATGTAATGTTTCAATTTAATGTGAAATTTGATGAATTGTGTTCCAACAGGCGGCTATTGGGCCAGCAATTTATTATTAAATGAATTTCAACGTAAATACGTTGCTACTTCTTTCGTACGTTATAATGCAAAATGTGCGGACAGTAGTAGCGACTGTGTGGTGTAGTATGCATTTCATGATTGCTGGAATACATTTATTTTTCTGTAAATCCAATTCAATCTAATTTTGTCATAATTTCTGTACACATCCCTTTATTTGAAACATGGACTCAGGAATACTGTAAGGTGATGATTTGTTTACCATTCACCTATTTGAATTATTTTACATCTTATTCTCTCAACCTGGCAATATATATCTTTCTGTTGCTGTTTCGTCGATGGAGACGCATGGTTGTTTACGACAGCAAGGATTGATGTATTCTAGGAATATTTTAATCGAATCAGCAAAACAAAACGAACCCAATTTCGTTGGCCATTGATACGCCATCACGCAAAAAAAAAAGAAAGTCATCACGATACGTCATTTACTCGTAGAACCACAGCGAAAGCAATAGGAAGCTAGAAATAATTGGTTCTGCCAATCGAGGCTCAATCTCAGCTGCCTGGTGGTGGGTTGGTCAATAGAGCTAGCCGAGTCCTGTTGGCAAGATAAACGAAAGCACAAATCTCCTGTGGTGTGGAGAAATTGCTTCCACTCCAACAGGTTCTTGGGATCAATTCTGTCCCGGTTCGAAAATTAGTTCACCTTTAAAGATCCGTCGGGGGTCGGTTATGCTCCAGATGCAGGTTGTTATACACGGTCTGCTCTATCGCATGTTTTGGTTCGATTTTTCCTCCCAAACGATTAATCAATATTTGCGGATTCTCTATTTAGGATGGAAGTTTACCCCAATCACGAGTGTGTTTTATCGTTCCCTTTTCTTGGCGCTCTCCTGATTGAAGTCAACAATCGTGAATTCTTTCCCACCACCGAAAGCTTATGAATATATTCAACTTGCAACACCATCCTTTATACACTGTGGTGGTGTGCCACTCCGCTAGACGAACCTTAATTGAGGAAGTGAAGCCCGGGAGTAAGGATCGAAAGTTTATGCCTTCGGGTCCCATGTAGGATGGGTTGTTTTTTTTTATCGGGGGAAAAAACCCCTGCACGCAACCAGGAAACGATAAAAAGAAGCTGACTTCTTTTCTTTCCTGTTGTGACTGGCCTGTCTTTCGGTCGCGGAGCTCGGCCTGGCCTGTCGTCCTGAAAACAACATTTTTTGCTGGCATTTTCAATTACTTCCCTAGGCTGCTGAAGATTAAATTCTTCTCATCGTGTTTGTTTGTTTATTCAGGGCGGCTTCCTTCAAGCCTCTCGACACACAGGCAGGAGGTGACTTTTGCGTGGCAAAATGGAATGATATACGGCGCAGTCATCTCTGGGGCACGCCGGTCTTGGACATGAAACTTGATAAAAAAGGGACTTTTGATGAAGAAAGAGACAAAGAGCAAGAGAGATAGAGAGAAAATGAACTCCTCGAAGGCACATTTTTTGGTGGTTTTATCCGACCCGCATGAAAACAAGCAAATAAAAGCATCAAACGCCCCCGCTTCCTGCGTGATAGAAACAAAATCTGTGCATAAGAAATATAATCCCTACCTTATTATAGCTTGAATAGCAGAAACACCGTCCCTTTGGTGAAACAAAAAGAAAAAGCAACTACTGCTGTATGATACTGTGGAAGTATTTTAGACTTTCGATTCTGTTGCTGGTTGCTCTTGGGTTAGGTAATGTAAACAAGAGTAGACCGACGTTAAAAAACATCATAAAGGGACAGCAGTTGGATGTGTTTTGTGTCCTCTCTGTAGTCCGTGCTAAACACTGCAGCCAACCGTTCCTAATAGTTTAGTAATAAAAACATGTGGAGGTCGGGTCTGGCGGATTATCTCAAACGAAAGATCGGCAAACCAAGCTCAGTTTTTTGCTATTTAATCTAAATGCTTGTTACATGGTTGTTTAGCAGCCGTTGTTTAGATAGTGGATAGGAGGTGTTTTATTCTTAAAATATTATTAAAATGTGGCAGCATTTTATGAAAAAAATTGACAGTTGGCGGCAACACTCCGTACAAAACCACACACAAAACTAGCCATCGATTTTCAGTCTAGAT
>AXCO02006935.1:0-15507 GCA_000473525.2 Anopheles melas | reverse complement strand
GACTCCAGACGACTCCGGACGACTCCGAACGACTCCGACTCCAGGCGGATCTAGTGGTTCCATTTTGCCGTAGTCGGAATCGAACTAACAATAGTCGGAGTCGGATCGGAGTCGTGGGTGCGCTCGATACAGCACACCACTAATCCGCACCTAACATCAACTCATTAAGCAACATCGTCTCACTATAGAGTGAAAAAGTAACGCTCTATAGTGAGAGATTGAAAATGAGAACCTTTTTATAAAATTTGTTATAGGATAGAGCATGTTTTTGGTTTGTTACAAGAGAAGAGCAATTTCTACGCTTGCTTATTATGTTACACAAACAGGCCTTGACTGACAGCGGTTGTTGTACCAAAACGAAGAAAAACTTTTGAAAAAAGGTTAAACTGTAATTTATGAAATAATTATCATCTGATGTATAACATAATTCTCTTCTTTTTTTAATTACGGATTTTTTCTGGATATACATATCTAATGGCTACAATTACAGGAATATTAAAATAATTATTATAATAGTTTTTTATAATAATTTTAATTTATTATGAACATGAATTAAACAAGATATATCATTTGTTGCATTAAAAATGTTTACATTCGTCAAATAATATTATAAAACTGAACCATTTGTATTAATACAAGAATGTTATTGTTTCATTTGATATTATAGGACAATTGTCATTTTAGATAGTTGGTTTGTAATTTTGATTGATATACCAACTGCAATTCGTAAATACATTTTCACGCTTTTCATATATTTTTTCATAGCATGTTTATATTAGTCTGTTTGTATATTATGTATGTCTGTATATATGAGATTTTATTAGGTACTTCAAATACATAGCCACAATACCCATATGTATACAACAGCACTTGTTGCCCGTAACCAGTTGACACCACAAACAGTGTTACCCAGCCTCTTGCAAAAACAATAAGTCGATAGTATTGTACCGCCCCTGTTTAGTGGTTTATCCCTTTATCAACCAACCAAGCATCGAAACAAGCGATTAACAAGCATCGAAACAAGCGAACCAGAGGAAAATCTTACCTTCAGATCAAAATCAAGAAAAGTGAATCAGAAATAAATATCGACTAACAGCCAGGACACAACCTTCGAAAGAAGCGGATTAAAGTAGCTGATTCGATTGCGCATTCATCGAGAAGCTAATCAAATCGACATATGATGACATGATTCTAGCCTTGCCTTCACGGCTAAAGTTTGAAAGCGTGGATTGGTTTCTTTTTTAACTTTAGATCATTGATACAGCTGTTACAGGCATGTGGTAAGCGTGGATTATAGGTTTGCGGTTTAAACTGTTCAATGCGTTCCGATCGACCTATTTTCCAATGTTCTGCATGATTATCATTCAACATGTCACGAGGAAAAAATGTCAAATAGTTGCGTAAAAATTGAACGAGAGTTTGTAGCTTCGAAAAGCGATTAAAAAAGACTTAATAACTCAATTATTATATTATATTTTCATGAAGATTGTAGTGGTATGGCTAGTGCCATTCACAGCAGAGCATAACTATTGAAAATAGCCTTGAAACAAACTAACAGTTGCTATAGATAGTATCAGTTTTATTCTAGATCCATCTCTAACTATTAATCGTTTTTTGGACCTGATCGTTTGATTACCCTAATCAAACCTTTAACCAAACCCTTAATCGTTAACCCTTACGAAAGAATTCAATAATCATCACACATTTTCAATCTAAATCAATACGACCTATGCCGTTCTTCCTGAATTTAAAACGGCATTTTACATAGTTCCATTTAAACATGCTGAATCCTGAAGGGTACAAAGATTTATATAGGGTTTTTTTGTACAAAATGTTAATATTACAACAAATTGGAATTCTCAGATTTTTGTTACCCTTACTTTGGAACAAAATCACGCTCGTACGAAAAAAATAAAACAGAAATATAAAATTTGACACGGAAATTGATCACATCATTTCATTGGTGGTTGCGTGGCACCTAGTAGAGTTTGTTGGAGCAACGAATTTAAATAATGAATTTTTTGGAGCAACGTGAAAAATCGACAAAATACAAAAAAAAACTGTACGGCCTAACTTGGAACATGGAACGATATAGTTTTTTTCTTCTACTGTGTTTGGCAGAAACTGTGAGCCAGCACGATTTTATTGTATTGTGGGTAATTGAAGTTCCCCACATCAAAAATTCGTCATCGCGTAGCGTAAGGTAGGTCGGCCGTTTAAGTTGGCAGGTGCATGAAAAGCGCAATGCGCCGACATTATGCTTCCCAACCTGATGCCTCCAGATTTAAAAGGCGATCGATTTCTTAAATACTGGGTTTGCTCAAAATGTCAGAAAACGTTTATAGCACTAGAAATGTCTAGTTGAATGACAGTTTTAGAATACGGCAGTGGCGGGCCTTAAATCGAAAAAAAACTCGTTATAATTAGTTTGATAGCAAAATAATTAAATATCAATAAGAGTTGTATAAACTACAACTGTTCTACAAGGAAATACAACAATATAGTCACTCTGGTTTGAGGTATAATTATTCAATCTAGCCATTGGAATTGTGGCCGTTCCATGTGATCGACTTGATCTACCGTATATTTCCACCGTTTTCAACCTAGCTGCGGTGCGTTATACCATTCATACAAATTTCCTATTAAAGCACCGTTTCTAATATTCGCTGGTAGAAAGCTGAGCTAATGCATTGATACCCATTAAAATGAATTTAAGAAAAACATATATTATGGGAGGTTTTCTTTGTGTTAAACAGTGTTAAAAAAATGTTTAACATTATCTCCCAATCTTTCAACTTACCATACACGTGACTGTGAAATTAATGTATCAAGAGGTATAAGGCTAATAAAACAACTAATGCCTTCGAAAAGTTGGTACACATGGTGAAAGAGAATGCATTTATCATACTTGATGATATTAACTTAAAAATGTGAAAAGCAGCGTTGCTAACTAACGAAGCAAAATAAAACTCAGCTTTTTCAAACTCTTTCGAGCAGCTCATTCCCTCGATATAAAAGAGTTGCAGCTCAAACACGGTGTAATGCGGTTGTGAGGTTCATGTGTTGCTCCGCTTTTCGATTCGCATGTCCATTCGTTGTTCTAAACATGACTGCTATCGCATGCATATACTGGATAGATTGGTAGAAAAGGGTGGGCCATACACACATTCTCACCCAGAGCTTCTACCTTCAATATCGAATCAGTGAAATGTAGAATCTGCCAAAACTAACGGCACACGGAACGTTGTCAGCAACGGCAACGGCGACATTGTTTAATCGAAATTTTAAAAATAACAAATCAACATTGGCTTCATGGTTGGGAAAAATAAAAAAAGAAGCTCAACTACTCACAGCCGGTTATGCCATCTTTCAAATTTGCCGCCGAAATACAGTGCAGGACTGTGGGTGATGCACGCTCTCGTATAAACCCCCGTAACACGACGATAACATGATGAACGCGTTTTTGGGGGTTGGAAAATCGATTTCAGTTGTTTGAATGCGGAAAATGAAAACTTACAAAATTGGGCACAGCAAATGGAATAAACCAAATCTATCTCCAGGCTTACCCGCAGCACATGAAAATGAACGAGTTAAGGAATGTTAAAAACAGGAGTCGCATCAAAAGACGCTTAACAAAACGACGCATTCGGCTGTTGAAGCAATGGTGTTGGTGCATCACATAAAAGGCGCACCAGAAATGCAAAACTCTTTACTACCGTGCGCCGCAATCGTGCCAAAGAACGAGGCAACGAAGCTGAAGATTATCCTTTCGTCTAGAGAAAATGTTTGAATGCCTTGAAATAATTGTTTTGCCACCACCAAAACGAGCAAGCGAAAGTAGAAAAAGAAAAGCAAAAAGAGTAAACGCACAAACAAACAAAAATCTTACGTGAATCTTTCCAAATGCTGCATTTCTTTTTGCAAACGGTGCGAAGGAAAGAAGCAACGCAAAAGAGTGAACCTTCTCGTAAACGTGCCATCTATCATCATACACCATGAATACGTTGGTGGAACGATGGCATTGTGAGAAGCTGAATATGAAAAATCTACAGGGTCGTCGAAATCTCGAAACTGTGCATGTGAATGTGACTCATTTACTTTTCAGAGCAATGTAAGGTTTGATAATGAAACAAAATGAAAAGTGTATGGGTTATATGTGACAAGCTCATCATATGCAATAGTTCTAACATTGAATAAAGATAGGAAACATGTGGATAAGGAGTTTGGTATGGATTTTTTGAAATACTATGAAGATCTAAATATTTGTTATCATTCTAATATGTTGTAAAGAAGATTGTAAAGATCAAAAGGTAACGTTTTATATGATGTAATGTATGTTTAATACAATTACGAAATATGTTAAAATAGAGGGAATGCGTTTCTAGTGAAATGGCCATGTAAGAGGCTGGTTGGCTCGACTGACTTAATTATTCCATTACTAACTTCTCATAACCATAACATACTGTCCCATTAGAAGACACTGATAAGATACTGAGGCCACCATGGATGAATGCAAAACGTTTTGTATTTGTTGTCAGACTTATATTTTTGTTATTGTTTTTTCATTGTTTTCCCATCACACAATGATGTAACTGAAAAAATACCAAACATTAATTCCAACAATACCGGAAGTACTCACCCATCCATTTATATCCACGATCCCTCCACATCAGTCAAAACAATTTACATAGGAATCAATTGTACAAATTTTTACAAAAGTATTCCTAAAAAGTAAATATATATTCTAAGCGTGTTTTTTTCAAGTTCACTTGATCAATTAAAAGGCATCCGTTTTTACTGTGCAGGCTCTGTATTGCGAAGGAGTCCCAAGTGTAGGAAGTTTTGATGTTAAAAACATACACACATGCACATCAAGACGATGTCAATGGTGCATATGTGAAAATTTGTCGTACATTTCAATGGGTTGACAAGATGTGTTCGATCATGTGTGACATGATCGACAGAAAGACTCAGTGTTTATAAAACCACCTGTCGGTTCGACAGCATGAAGAAAAAGGGGAAATTAAACAAAAAAAAAAACAGAACTGTGAAAATTGCATTAACGTAACTGTTTGTTGCACGTGCTTTGACGCTCGGAAGTTAGCTATACTCAATACAGCTTGTGCCGTGTAGCCTCCAGGTAACGATTAGGAAATCCATCAAAGCGTAACGGTGATCAAATAAGTATCGTTTTTATTGCGTTACTCGCTTGCTCCATTTAATGGTTGGCTCGAAATATTTGTTGATGGTTGGTAGATTTATGGTACTACAATTTAATTTAATTTCAATTATTATTCATTCTAAAACAAGATAATGTTTTTATGCATGGCTACCTTAATGTAAGAAACTCTTTGACAATGAAATTGTCAATAGTTATGGAATACATACACTTACTTTTCTTCTTGAGGAACGGAGGTCCTTCATGATGCAATCCCCTAGGATCAGACATTTCCATTAATGGGCTGTATATTTTGCCAGGATCCATTCCTGGCGGAAACAGTCCTAGCGGTGAATCTAGACCAAACACTGCAAAAAAAAGAAAGTTTTTTTAGTTTGTTTCTAAGGTGTTATTCTATACTCATTTGGACCGTGTCTATAGCAAGAAATGTCGAATGAGAACTATATTAGCTTGAAACATATATCAAAGCTATACTTTTGTTGCGACCTGCAAGACGTTTGACGCATTACAACAGAGCAAAAAAAATCCCACGATACGTGTGAAATCATAATGAGCAAAAGTATAAAAAACGGTCAAGATAAACATACTCGTCCAATAGGCGCTCGGACTTAAGCTTGTCTTCGAATATATTGTATCCATTCAGGTCATGAACTACCCTCACCTTCACTATCTCACATACATTAAAAACGACCAAAAAGTGCAAAATTGTAGATGAGCCAAAGAGCCTACCCAGCTGGATCCAAAAAGAATGAAAAAAATAAAGAATGTCCAACGACCTACGCTGTGTGACCATGCAGCACACTTTTGCATTTCGTTCGTTCACAAGGCATCTGCGGTCGTCCGTTTCATTAAATTTCTCAAACCCGCCCCAGTGATGCGAACTTTTTTGAACGAAACACCAAAATACACTCCTTCATAAAAAAAATCGTGTGAACTACATACACACCACCAAAAGTATGATACGCGCGCGTGTGTGTGTTTGTGTCCGTACGCTCATGCATACATACATTGTTGGTTAGAAAAACAAAACGACCCGAAATGAGGGGAAAACAACTAAAACAAAAGAAATAATGACACCTACGCGGGGCAGCATAGATAGTTGAGATTTTCCCGTGCTAATCATGTGCTGCCACGGCCAAGATAGGGTTGCTTCTTCCCAATTTCAGTCATTCAAAAAATCGTCCCACGTCATGCAGAGAACAACCGAAAAGAAGGTTAACGGGATCGGTTCCAAAAAACGACACCTTGCTCCAGTGCGTTAATTACGCGTGGCCGCGACTGTTGGGTGTATAAGAGCCGCCGTACTTTTTGATGATATTATCATTGACGATGGAGTATTTTTCTCGTTCAGCTGACTGGTGGAAATCACATGAATCTACTCAGCCACCACTGCAGAGAGCATTGAAGAGTAAAGCTGTGAGGAACCAGTGAATGAACGAATTATTGGAAGCAGCCGGCCCGTTCATGCGGACGGACGGATGGACGTTTGCGACCTCGCAAGCGTGTATGATAAAATATGTAATTTTATATGGTCATTGTTGGGCGCATGGTTTGCGGTCATGCGGGGGGCGCCGTTAGCAGCGTTAGTAAAAAGCGGCCGCGAAATTTGGGCGGAAAACAATAGGGGGAAATATCTTAATTTTTATTTTTATAGCCTGCCTTTTTAGATGTACCAAAAAGAAAGCTCAGAAATGGACATGGGGCAGAACGTTTGAACGGTTGAGACAGCTCCCTCTCGGGAACCAGGGGAGGGAGGGAGGGCGTGTGAGTGCGACTACCATTGCTATGGGTAAGGTAGACATAGTTTTGGTAACAGTTTTACAAAGGTAAAATGCACGTAAGACGAACTTCACAGGAGCCGAATTCCAACATGGAAACATCTTCAACATTGCAGCAAAGCCTATGACAAGCAATAACACAGTATGGTTAATTATTGGACGGTTGAACAATCTTGTGAGAAAAAGGCGTCCATATCATTGAATTGATTTGCTTTGTTCAGCAGTTCCATTTTCAACGATCTTAAAATTTTACCCAAAATTGAGGAGAAGGAAAAGGCAGTCGACATAATTTAGCTATCATGATAACGATTGCGAAAAAAAACATTTATTTGCTTGGTAATGCTATATACTAAAACAGTTTATGAATGTTTGATAATCTTCAATCTCTTTCGTAAAGCCATTCAAAACTTTTACATTTTAATTTATTAGACAGGGCGGATTGTTTGAAAAATATTTAAAAATACAATTAAAAAATGTTTGAATGGTCGTGCGCTATGTAGTGTTCATACACCCTTACCCAATATTCATACCCAATATTTATACACGCAATACTTACTGTGAGGTGGAGTGAGCGTCAGGGAGGACACCGACGGCATATGCGGGAATGGAAGTGGCGAATGGGTCGGTCTCGGTGGTCCTTCGGCATGATTGAAGAAGGGTGGAAAGTTAAGGGTGGGACTGTGGAGAAAGTCTTTCGGCCCTCCAGCAGATCCTTTTGGACCATTGTGTGGATGATGATGGGGGTGATGACCATGGTGAAGATTGTTGTTGCTACCGGTACTGTTACTGCCTCCGTTATTGTTGCTACTGTTGCTGGAGGAACTGTTGTTGGTTGCTATACTAGATGCATGCTTGGGAGTTCCAGGTCGGCCACCAGACTGATGATGGTGCTTGTTATTTGGGTTACTGTGGAGCTGGTTCAGGATACTGTTGTGATTGTTAGTGCCGGCGCTATCGTTATTGTTATTGCTGGGGATACCGCTATTATTCTGCTTGTTGCTGCCGTTATTGTCAATGCCAGCGTCGACCATTGGGGGTCTTACATGAGGGGAAGAATTTCGTAGGTGATGTTGGTGGGCAAGGTGGTGTGCTAGTGGATGTTGATGTGTACTGAGTGCTAGATCCATATGATCCAAAAAGTGTGGCGGTTCCATCATGTCGTCGTGCAGCAGCGAGCGCTCATCCTCACGATCTTCGAGCTTCACACGTTTCGATTCTCCATGATGATGGTGATGATGGTGATGGTGATGCATAAGACTCAGAGCCGGATGTAGATTGTTGCTTAACGACGAGAAAGAAGGTGGAGGGGAGATTGATCCAAGGGAGCGGTTTAAAGCCGCGCGGTTCAGATGCCGTATATCCTTCAAGGAAAGAAGTCCTCGATTACTCAATTGTCCACTGATGCCATCAGAAAGAGAAGAGGATTCTTTACTCCCATCCGCAATGCGTGCTGTACCGTCTCGAATGCCTGCTCGATCACTCGTTTCAGCGTTGGCTGTGTTGTTGTCCGAAGCATCGTTTGGCCCTAATCGCTCGTGCTGCTCACTACCTCCACTCGAACTATTTCTAATTAAACATGAACTACTGGAAGAGGATTTTTTCATGCATAGATTCTCCGGTCCATCAGATACTGGTGGAGAAGCAGACGATACTGCCACCGGGTCAGTTTCGAGATCGCCATCCCTCAGGAGTTCCGCACTACTATTGGCGGAAGGTGTTTTGCGAGGACTTAATTTGTGTAACGAGCGCGATCGTCGTTCATCGTTGCTCGTTGGATTCGTCGTTGTCGGAGTTGTTGTCAAGCTATTGGAAGAGTGTGTTCGTAAATTTTCATTTGCCACTAGTGCCGCCAGTTTTTCATCGACCGATTGGCTACGGTGCAAGATGCGCTTAAGGTCTTCGTCATCATCGTCTTCCAAATCTTCTAGATCATCCTCATCGTCTGGACGTTCATCAAGTAGATCGCGTTCAGTCTCGTCGTCGTCCAAAGTTTGTGGGACAGGTGTTGAGGGTTTGCTGCTCAGGTCCTGCGGTCCACAGTCGCCAGAGCGTCTTCTTGGACGCGCTTGTTTACGTCGCGGCATTGGAGAAGTGCACGGATCAACGGGTGCACTGGGGAGGCTGATCGAAGGATCAGCAAACACTTGCGGCGGTAGCAAAAGTTTTGATGCGTTCCCGGATATCAAACTGCTGGGAGTCGTTGAGTGGTGTCGAAGTTGTCCCGATTGATGATTCGTTTGAAAATTAGGTGAGGGTAGAGATGGCGACGTAGGCGATATAAGAGAGCCTTCCAGCAAGCTAAAGTCTTCAGGTGATTCGGCTGGTGTTGGGGTGTTGGCTGCTACTGGATGGTCCACCAGTCCCCGTACTTGCAGTGATTCTCCGGCCTGTATTAGTACCGATAGCCGTTCCTGAGGAACACTGATTTCACCACGGTACATAAAATCTACTATTGCCTGTACCACCCATCCACGGAAGTCTTTTAACACAATTACGGGATGTTTACAAGGGGTATCCGAAAAAACGCGCTGAAAAAATGGGGAGCAAGCTGACAGCACTACTTTATGAGCGCGAATACTTGTTTCTGCACAAACCAATGTTACATCAACGAGCGTCTTTGTTTGCAGTAACGTGTCAAATGCACGGAGTATATGATTTTGGTGATTGTTCCACCGAAGGCTGTAGTGTTCTTGGTCAGGCATGATTTCAAATGATTCTTTCATAATTTTGCTGTTTAGAAGCCTATCGTTTCCAGTTTGGTTGTACTCTTTTTATCTGCTGTATGTAGATGTCAAAACTGTCATTTATGGTATTATTTTGAATGCAAACTCTTCGATACCAGATTGATCGCAAACTTTTTGGGCGTATTTGTTTTCAGATCTCTTGAACTATGTTTTTTCACGATGGACGATTACAGAGACCTCTCCCTTGCCTTATCACTTGTTTCTGGTCTTATAAAAACCATTAAAAGTCTTTTTTCACTTGAATGTTTCATCCGTAGCATTGCTGTTGATGGTTTGTATTCTACACCCTGCAAAGAGAAAAGAAAGAAAAAGAAAACATTATTTTATTATTGTGAGACGAATGCATGTTTTCAAAGGAAGAGCTATTTGAATGTACACTGTTACTAGGAAACGTCTACCCTTCTTCATAATTGGCGGCTTTTGTTATGGTGTGCATGTACATGACGGGTTGTTACTTTGCTAAAAATGAGCTATACCACTGGATAGTAAGAAATTAAAGAAAAATCTTTGTCAGTCATAAACATTCGAAGCAACATGCACTAGTGAATTCTTCCTAGCATTGTTTTCCTAACCTGTCACTTACAGAAGTGCATATATTTATTGCTGGCTATGGAATCATTTATAAAAAACAGTTGACTGTAAATCTTAAATCATCGTTTTTTTTAAATAGAAGGTTACTATTGAGCTATGCTATGAAGATTTAAATTAGAAAAAATGTCACTGAAAATAATGAGTCACTGAAAATACTTTATGATTTACAACCTTTTGTTAATTATCATGCCTCGAATTAAAATTTCATTTACGTCAACATTTTACTGCGAGTAGGTAAAAAAAACCTAACAACACGTTTCTTCAGAAAACACTATAAACAAAGAAAGCTTATAACTAATATGTTTATCGAAACAACACAAAACTAATGATAGCGGCTTCAGTCAACAATTGTATTGCAAATAATGAAACATGATTTGTTTTCTTATTTGTCGTACCACAGATAAATTATATTTCAATATTCAACTTGTAGATATAAATTAACTTTGATTTGCTGCTGGCATATTTGTTAAATTAGCTCATAATTTCAATATTATGCAATATTTTCAATCTTTCGAATAGGTTGTATAATTCAGTTGCTAAAAGATTAAATATATTGAATAATGTTATTTTTAGCATTAGTGAATAAATAACTTCATAAACTAAAAACAAACCTCAATTAACACAATGATAATTTTATCAATAGCAAAATTTAAATAACGTTATATCATGTTAAGTTTTACCGTAGCACTTCAACGCAATCTATTTCAATCATGTCTGTATGAACCATGAACAAAAATGCTAGGTGAAGGACAAAATTAAGTTATGAAACATATTTTGATGGATCGTTGATGATAAATTTTCAATAGATGCTCTTTTATCCCACGATAAGATATTTTCCATCCCATTTATATCATCCGTTATTTTTTTTGTGTATTTACACATGCCATGTTTGCCAAAAACTGAAATGATTATATTTTCTAAAAGCACTATCACATAAATGTATTTAAATTTCAATCAAAAAGGTAAACTGGCAGAGTAAAACTGATGACCACCGATACAATTTGCTAAGCCCAAGGTGTTCTAATTACAGTCATTAGAAATTGCAAGAAAGAATTCTACTCCTCAGTAACGTGTAGCGTTAGACAAGGTTGAACAACATTTCGAATCACAAGCAAAAATGAGACGGATTGATGCCGAAGGCAACACGCGTTTACCGTGCACCGTCTCGAGTTAAGTACAGCTTCCGCACATTTGCATGAACCGAGTATAACATAACGAGGGGTGACACGTATTAACACATCATAAGGAATATGTTACGCTGGGTAAAGGTTGCCCGAAAAGAACCTAGAGCCGTCTCGGTTGGGAGAGTTGCACACAACAGCGTGGATTTCTCGGTGGACTAGAACTGAAAGACTCGAGGTTTGCCTCCACAGGTTGTTCGTTGGTAGTCGTGGCTCTTCAAATGGAGAAGGCGCATTATTGCATACTGTTAAGTTAACGTTGTCGTCACAGGTGCAGAAAAGCCAAGCACATCCAAGCTCTGACCTGCATCGAGACTGGAAAATGAGTAGCAGGAGAGTGAAATGAAATGCTTACGTTCGAAATTGTCCCTGCGCTCGATGCTTGTAGTGTACAGATGGTAAAACCTTGCTCAAGCAGCAATGTAGGGTTTAAAGCAAACTACACCACACTTCCTGCATTGCTGTACATCGCTCAGCAGAACATATCATGTGCCAAGCGGTACAGTAGAAAATCGTTGTTCACACCGTCCAACACAAACGCACTACGGGAAGGTTTAAGCTACTAATGTACGTAACGGTTGAGAATAGGGGTGTTTTCGTGCTAATTTGTGTCAAAAATTTTACTGCCCCAACAAGGACTAATGCGGTATTCATCTAGAAAACCATTGTGGCTCTCGAGGCGTTGTGAAATGAGCAGCAATATATTTGATTAATTGGATCGTAGCTGTAAGTTGCAATTAACTGTACAGACTTTCGTAAAAAAAATCACATCGAAGTGAATCCAAAATATGCTTTTAATATTTAAAGAAATAATTTCGTTACTAAACTGTTTTATTGTTTATTACTTCAATTTTTCTCTGGAGAAAAGGGATGAGGAATATATACACTTAAAGTATTTCTTATAAAATATAACTAGCCTATGAAATTATCAGTCTGAATAGCATTTCGAATAAAATGCATTACTTAAAGATCAATAATATAATATAATTAATTATGAAAACATTTGTGATTTTGATTCATCTGAAATTTGTTATACTTTTTACAAGAAAAATAATACCATTGAATATATGTGCTATTTAACACATGTCCTGGAATGTACAGAAAACAAATCCATGAGACTTTTTGGAAGTAAGAAGGGAAAACTTAATTAAACAATTGCTCTGATTTCTTTCTTTACGGGTATTTTCCTTCCGGCTTCTCGCGCTTGCCAATGGAGCTACACACATATAATTATCGACGTTGATTCTCATCAACACACAATGTTCGTGAAGCATACAATAGGGTGACGTAGGCCGTTTGCCCTTTCAGTATTACAACCCATATGCTTGACCAACAAACGGATCCTTGCCTTGTCTCCTGGTTTTTGAAAGTGATCCGATTTTTTTATGAGCAAAGGTTAACCTCAGGTTACGTTGGGAGTTAATTTTACCACACATTTGCTTACATGTACAGACGCTACATGTGTACTGTCGTCACAAGACGGAAGGGACTGTACGAAAATTGAAAAAGGTTTATAGCTAGATGAAACCGTATTCAAGGAAAGGTAAGTGAACGTCGAGCAACGGGTCAGGTGTTGCGATAAATTTGATTTATTAATAGTTCTACAGAATGTTACTGTTTAAGGTTTATTCCTTCCCATACACACACTTTCCATGGGGTTAACACTACCGACACACATTTTAACAAAATTGTGTGTTTTATATCGTATAAGGATGTGATCGATTGTATGAGGGTGGTTGGGCATTTAATGTCTAACGTCACACCACCAAACTAAACATTATGTTGCTTTTTCGTTGAATTGCTAATATACAATGGTCTATATCCTTCTCCCTCTCTTTCACCGCTACACAATCACACACATACACATGCATGAAGAACTCTATTCTAATGTTTGATTTGAGTTGGAAAGAATTAAAGCTATCGACCGATTAGTGTTGCTGGGAGATCTGAGCATGGTGTTAGCGCATTAATTATCATAATTTATGCCATAGCATGCCTCTGATGGGAAAAATTCTCCTGCGAATATAAAATACCTTAGGCACTACACGACACCTTCACCGTAAGATATTGTGGGTGGCTAAATAAATTTAAAGGAATTTGAGTAGCATGCAATTAATCGTCCATCCTTTAAAAAAATGTTTTGTACTGTTTTCAACACGCTGAGCCATCATCACTTTTTCCACAAAGAATACAAAACGCTGTATTAAATAATATTGAATCGGAAAACCCACAAATAATCATGCAGTTGTTTTTAAACGTACCTTTACACGTCACCTTATTATCTGAATGCCGCATTTTGCTCTCCAGGTAGTGCTCATTCATAAACTTTAAACTGTACGATATTTTCGATCATAATTGAACTATTGCCAAAAATTCCATTTCAAATTCAATTTAAGTTTGCAGCGTTACACTTATTTTTTGGCAAAGGGGTTTCATAGCAATTAAATTTTTTGTTTTGTAATTTTATCAATTTCTTATCGTTTCCAACACGATTGTTGTTTTTCATTGCTGAATCCAAACATGTTTACGTTTTACTTTTTTTTCCAAGGCAATTTTGTTCACTTTTTTCAAATTTTGTTTTAATTTTCAGCTGCGCTAATTACCACAATTTTGCACAAACACACTCTAAAACTATAATTTTACTCTATCTGCACCTTTTTGCACTATTTGCACACCATCGAACAATTTGAAGCACAAATACAACATCACACACATTCATAGTACAAAATAATTGAAGAATTGAACATAATTCGGCATCGTTTGTATTACTATTGACCGGACGTTGTTTTGTAATTTTATCACATATTTACGATTGCACATAACATAACCAAACTAAAGGTTCTAAGGAAACTATATCTCAGTTCCGAAAGTTCAATTTTGACGATGCATTTAAAACCTAACGAAGAAGTTAGCACTTAACTCATTATTGTTGTGTTTCACATAGTCGTGGAATTTCTCTCATCCGCACTCAAGAGATAGAAGCATTTATTGCACGTCTGTTAGTATCAACATTCCATGTCAAAGTTTTCGAGACAACATCTCGATAAAAAAGTACCAGAAAAGACGCTCGTTTAGTTTCACTTGTCAACAGAAGCACTGTAACTAACATGATCCGTTCAAGACATTTTCTCTAGGCCCACCTTATAGTAACTGATCATTGACGGAATAGCCATACAAATAAAAAGGCTTCACATTTGTATTGCACCATATACATAAAAGAATACATTACACGCTTCTTTTTGCCACTTGTCTTATTTTTGAATACACTTTTTTATTGCCTTCCAAGGAACCACTGCAATTATCACTGAAACAGCTTTCCAAACCGATCTATTCCATGATGCACACAGTTACACTCTTGTAATCCTTTATTATTTTAACCAGCTTCCTTTGTTTCTTGTTTGGAATGTTGCTGGAACACTCGTTGTTAGAATTTCCCGATGCATTTATTATTATACCTGTAGAAAAAGAATGTAACGGTAATGAAGCACTGCTATCCTTTTCTATGCGAAGGTGTTCATCACCTCAACCATAAAACATGTCGATCTAGTTTGCATCTCGCTGACATATGCACAAAATAGGTACAATAACGAGGTATTAACATTTTGTATGAGGATCGTCATTTTTTTAGGTGCTTGTGACCGTAAAAAAATGTATTACAACATTACAAATAAAACTCGACATCGATATTTAAACATTCCATGTGCAAAGCAAAATTCATTTAATTTTATACTCGGTTCTAAGCTTTTCATTAGCACTATTTTTTTGCTGTTGTTCCTGTTGTCGTTGTTGTTGTTGTTGATCAAAAGCAAAACAGTCGAATCTTCAACATTTTCACACGTTTATTACACTTTTTGATTTGACATGAACACAATTCACTTACACTTTTTCTGACAGTAGATAGAATATTATTTTGTATAGGAGCGCCGTTAATTTTGCTGTTGTGTTTTTGTTCCCACTTCTTGTAACAAATGGAAACAACTGTGGCACTTGCTTTATCAAACGAAAGGAGACCAAATTTCGACTGCCGCCGCCAA
>AXCO02006934.1:0-15534 GCA_000473525.2 Anopheles melas | reverse complement strand
TTTAACAATATGAAGCACATTACAACTGAACAACTTTAAAACATTATGAAATCATAATAGAGTTACCCTACTGCTCCGTGGTTCCTTTATTATTATTTTTTTTTTTTAATAATAAAAACCAATCAGCAAACGTCATTCGTGACGGGTATTTCCCGCTGCTGGAAGCTTTACGTCACGATCCTACAAGGACGCGGCTCCCCAGCGCTTCGTTTTGATGAATAGGTAACAAATCGACATCGCGCGTGTTTGTGTGTATGTGTAATGGCATTTCCGGAACAACATAGCTTGGTGCCACCGGAAAAGGCTCGATCGACGGTGTGATCTTTTTTTTTTTTCTTCTTCTGGTTGTAAATTCCAATCCGCTTGAACCGATCGTTGGCGGGTGACACATACGGGCACTGTGTCAGCTGTGGCACCGTTCACGTCACGTCACATCATCCATTAGCAAAAAGCAGGTCGTCCATGTTCGTCCCATTTGGTGAGAGCGGCGATGTCGTCGGTTTTTTGCTGTAAGTCTCGGATGCATTTCTACAAATCTAAGTTTTCTCTCCAGTAGATACCCAGTGGACCCACAGCGGATGGGGTTCAGTTAAGGAGGAAGGAGGGTAACACAAGACAAGAAAAAGGTAAAAACATGCATGCGCAATTCCAGCAAACGGCACCACTTTTGGGCTTGGTCATCGTGAACCCCGGTGCTTACCAAAAGGATCTCACTCGTCCATTGCGCGGCGAAACGTGAGATGAATGTAACGATAAATTTTCCCTCGCTTGACACAACACAGAGACGGTATTGCGTTCGGTTGCAAGAGCAAGAGAGGGACACTAAACTCGTCGCCAAACAACGGTTATGTTATGGCTTTTTACGAGAAGTGAAAGCACAACACAGAAAAGCGTCTCTGCGGGAAATCGGACAGTACACCGGGGGCCGAGGTTTTCCCGCGATGCATCCCCGCGGAATGATTAATGTTGGACAGAGTCACCAATGCAGCACCGACCCGTAAATCACACCGATATCTAGCATTGTGGGCAGGGGGTGCTTTGGACGAGTTTTTTTTTTTGCCTTACCACATGATTGATTTTTCCACTGATTGGTTGCGTTTTATGCAGCTGCAGGTGAACCAGCGCACTTGAAAGCCGCTTTATGCGCGTTTATTGCATCACAAAGGTTGTGTATGTGTGTTGATATCCTTGGAAAAGTATTATTTGGTCGTATGCAAATAAATTATGTTGTAGAAATTGAGGATAAAGGAAATGATTGGAATTGATTTATACCATATGAAGTGCAAATTGAGATTGAATCCCATTAAATCCCATCCTTTTTATCCGGCAAGTTTACGAGATGCCTGTCCGAGTGCTTCACCTTCACAAGATGGATTTCCATTCACACAGTAAAATTATGCTCTTTTTCACCAACCTGTGCGCTTATAATCCTGCCCTACTACCTTCCTGCTCCCAGGCAGACACCAATTAAAGTGTCCGTGCACGCGGTTTGGCTTTGCGCGTCGATAAATCATATTTAGCGGTGGTGTGGTTTATTTATTTTGCCCATTGCTGCTCACTGAACCTGTAAGCGGCTGATTGGCACTTACAGAGCGCGCGTTATCCCATAAATCGTACTGCAGGGTTCAAGGAATGAGAAACAAAAACACACACACACAGAGGCCCAGTGCAAACAAATTCCGCTCGATTGGTGGTGACCCACCACCGGGATGCGAAGTGCATCTCATTTGCAAATGTCATCCGTGACAAATGCACCGTCCATGCCCTGTTCGGATGGCTTTAAGACCCTTTGGAGGGTAGGGCGCTGAAACCACTCTGCCGTATAAAACTGCTGCCCGAGGGCTTTCGGGTTGCTGATCCGCCCCAGCGGAGATTGTTGTGGAGATCGGTTGGATATTTGTTCATTTATTAAAATGCTTTCCACGCTGGGTGGGATTTAGGGGTAGCAGAGAGCAGGACAGGCTTACCGTGCACAGGTTGTGGTTAATTAAAGTTTTTCAAAATGTGAGAGTGCACTTGTTCAGGGTTACGCTGTAACGGGTGGTGCTGGAAAGCAGTGGGTCCTTGTCGCGTGGTGCTAGGGTCAGATGCAATTAGACCTTAGGCGAGGTTAATAATTGCAAACAATGTTTCGTTTGTTTGGTGCAGTAGAAGAGAGAGTCAACCGTTCGTTTGGTGGCTTCTTAAATAAGGTCTAGTTGATTTGAAGAACCCGCTTAAAGCTTGATGCACTCATTTTTACGTTGTAGATACTTTGTTGTGCATAACTATTTCGCATTATTTGGGATTTTCTTTGTTTCTATCTTTTTTTAAACAGTCAAATTTTAATAAGTTTTCGTGATCTATTTTTGTTTATTTTTAAAACTAATGTTGCTCGTAGTTATAAAACAAATCATCAACTCTCGATGGCAGTTAAAAATGTAGGCCAGGGAAAAGCGAATCTATTGCGTTTAGTTTAATTAATTGAATGGTTTTCTGAAGGTGCCTCCGAATAAATTGTTTTTTAGATTTTTGTTCCAAAACAGGCACTCTCCAGAAGCCTTTAAAGTATTTTCAAACAATCTTTTAATATCTAGTATATCTAAATGAAACACAGTAAACGAAGCCTTCGGACAATATCATATCAATACTATGATATGAAATCATATCAACACTCCAACACAAAACATGCCTGCGATTTTCTGCCAAATTTATTTCAGCCTCAAAGCTAGATTTAGATTCGAGTACCTGCTCGAAAAATGTCAAAACAAGGTGGTGTTTACATTTATCCCAAGGTGCATTAAAGAGATCTGGAGATGGAATCCAGAATCAAAGTGTATGCAGTGCAGGTAGCCTCATAACATGTTTTTTATAACCAAATTTGAACATAAATTTTTGACACGACGGGTGACAACTTTTGCTCAAACAAGCTTTCTGGAGGCTTGACCAATACACAAAACACTCTTTCTCCATTCAGAAGCAGAAGCGATAAAAATCAGCCTCCTAAATATATACACCTTGAGATAATCCCACTTGTATATTATATCCACTTTGATAGCTGCTCGAAAACAATGCAAACAGATGAAAGGCTGACATTTCAGCCAACGATCTTGAAATGAAAAGAGGCCCTTATTTAGTTTTTTTTTACAACATTCATACTTTTATTGTATTCATGACAATTACTCAATTAAAAAATCGATCTAAAAATTCTCAGATAAGTCACTAAAAACTTCGGCGGACCTTCGTTCCTATCGAGCATAGTCCAATGCACATACATTATTGGTTTACTTTTACCTTTTACCTTTACCCCAACGCTAGAGAATTAAGTCAGCAAACTAATTCACTTTCAATCGACCGTGTCTCCAGGTGTGTCGCGTAATCACTTTGCGAGTAGTTTTCTAGGCTCTAACAAATTCTACAACACGTCGTGAACGTCCACTAGACTGGCTGACAGCCTCCGAAAAAGGACATCAACGATCCCTCTGGCAGCGAACCCGTTTCTGCAAATAAGTCTAGAGCAAAATATCCCCGTAAAAACAAAACAGACAACCTTCTAGCTACCGTTTTTCGTGCCGTTTCACTGGTGCAACCGTTTTAGCTCACCCTCTCGAGATAGTTGGATTAGGTGCAACCCTCCCTCAGTTTACCTTAGAGTCTTCGAAGCCCCCCAGAGGCATTTGGGAAATCGATGGCCGCACTAACTCGGTAATATGTGTGTGTTTGTGCAATTTAAGAAACGGTAACTGAATGGGCACGAACACACCGCGCACCGTGGGCTCGATTTGGCGTTGGGGACCGCCGTAAGTGCGACAGGACACTCTCGGCCGATACGTGTGCTAATGAACGTGACGATGGTTGCGGGTGACAGAGGGGGGACGCGCTGCGCTTATGCGATTTATGTTCGCGTGCGTCTGGAGCGAGCCGTTCCTTCAAACTCCGTTGCCAATCACCGTGCTACCGTTTGGTTCGGTTTGCGGCGATTACTTAATTTATAAACAATCTGCACGAAACACCATCCCTCTTGCTGTTGCTGCGAGTGATGCGATGGGTGGAATGCAAAAGGGATACAATTATGTAATGTGAAATGCACAAGCACGGCACCACTGCACACAATCTATCGATGTAAATATGTGTGTGTGGGCATGTGTTTGGTGTGCGGCATTGCAATTAATCTTCGAGCTTTTGACAGTTTAATTGTACTTAATGGATTACATCATGAAATGTTACGATTTGCAAAATTTGTTGAGTTATATGCATTGAATTTGATAAAACGCGCAGCTTTGAGTTAACAATGTTGCCAAGACTGTATGAAGAAACAGGTCTAAACATTCACTTTGCTTTCGTTAAAGCTGAGTTTTAGACATACAATGTGTTTTTATGTTTTTTTTTTGGGTTATTTGACTTTTACACACTTTTTGAACCTTTTCCTTCTATAATTGTATAATTTAACCATGAAAGCTATTAAAAATGGTTATAAGTAATGAAATTGCATACCTTTAGGCGTTTAGTTCAGCCGAACGTGGATTTGTGTTTGTTAGTTGTTTGTTGATTTATTCTGATTGAGTAATTAAACTCGTTTGAACGGATTTATTTCTTTTAATTTGAATGTTTAAATTCAAAACTAAACATAAATCGTTGAAATACATCTGAATTAATACTATTTAAATAAAGCAAAGAGATCTTCTGCTCCCAAACCTGTTCCGACGAAGCCCGATGCCCTCCGGCCGTCGGCAGCCGGCTGATGAATGGTTAAACGTTTACTGTTCATATAATCTACATTCGAAATGACCGCGTCATGTAGTTTGCTCTTTTACTGCACCTTTTTCCCCCCCCTCTCTCTCTCTCTCTCTCTCTCTCTCTCTCTCTCTCTCTCTCTCTCTCTCTCTCTCTCTCTCTCTCTCTCTCTCAACGACGTACTGTTGATTCGTGTTGCCGAAACTGTTAACCAGATAACGGCGATCCGATAAACGTCATAAACATACGGTTCTGACACGGCTTTGCATGATGAATGCGTTAAGAGATGCTGGAAGAAAAATGCTCAGCCAATGCAAAACGCCCCAAACCGGTCGGCAAATGTTGACGGAATAATAAATGAAAGATGGAAAATATGCGTAAAATTAATTGAAAACTGTCTCTAACTCCCCTCCGCCAACCGTGGCTCTAAAATCGCATTAGCAATGCATGCAAAGCTATTCGTTTCGTATCGAAAACAACCACCGCATGTCGTAAATTAGTGCCGGCAATAATTCATTCTATCAGCAGGGTCAATCTTTCGGAAAAATTATCTCCTAAACTCCTGTTTTTTCCTGCACCACAGAGCCACGAATAAGAGGCATTTCCTCTCGAACTGTGCGCTCACAGCCCGGGCGCTGGGGATAAAACATATCCACGTGCCCGTCACCGTAATCATTAACACCTTATATTTGATTTTATGATACTGCAGCACGATTAGCAAGAGAGGACCGACGACGTTTTAGAGCGAACCGGTTGGGTCCCGCGCCATTGCGGCTAGGCCACCGCACTCGCGCCGGAGACTAATTGGTAGCAAACGTAGCACACGGGCGGGACTGACTGAGCGCGAGAGGAAATGCAATCGGACGAATCGGCGTGCGGACCTCGTAAGTCAGTTCTATCGAATGCTGCGGTGATATGAGTGCAAATGTTGACATGGATTTGCAACCAATGAGTAGAGAAATGGGTAAACATTAGCAGCAACACCCGTGCAGTGGCAGCGGCCGCCGCCGAGCATTGACAGCAGTGAACCGGTTGGTGGAGAAGTAATTAGATACGGTTATGCGAGACGTGAAATGTAATTAAAACCAAATCGAGCTGAAAATGCTTTTTTCTTCTTCTCAAGGATGGAGTAAATAGCAAATGGTTCAAAACAGGGGTAAACAAGTTTTGCGTAATTTCAAGGCCATAGAAAGTGAAGTGAAATGACATAAATCATAGATAATCGAGACGACTCTAGACGACTACGGCTCCGGTCGGAACTAATGGTTCTCATTTTTGCGGAGTCGTAATCGTACTACCAATGGTCGGAATTGGATCGGAGTCGTAGGTGCGCTCCAGAGAGCACATCACCAGCCAGAATCCTTTTCACAGAATTGGAGAAAGGCTCATAGTACCGCCGTATGTAATGTATTAAGATATCTTTTTCAACTTTTTAAATATTGTACTACATGTTTTCATCACTTGTCAGGCGGAATAATAATAAATTATGTTTTAAATTTCAAAACATATGCACTTTGAGTTAGTTCACATAAAAGCTTGTTTGCACACTGATTCAACTGCTTTGTGTTGTGTATATTTTCTGTTAAATTGAAGATTTTTTATGGAGACATTTTTTTAGATAACTTTTTTGTACATCTTATCTTTTTCCTGCTTTTGTTGTAAACATGGTCCAAATTTCAAATAAAACGGTTATAGTTATAGCCAACAAATGCGAAACGTTTAACGCACAGTGTACATCGATCGCTAGCGCACGGTAGCAGCGCCATCTAGCGGCGACTAGTGCAAACCGTTATTCGAGTACACTTGGTCGGATGTTTTTCGAGCGGTTGTTCTTCAAGCTTTTGTTTGTGAGATTTTTGAATTAATAGTAATTTTTGTCAATAATTGATTCATGCTTTCGCAATCAACAGATATTCGAGAGAAAAAATGATAAAAAATTCTAAGCTTTTTGGATGGTTTTTCATCGTTTCAAAAGCTCTAGCATAACGAAATGATTGCTTCGTGCGTTGTTGTTGCTACAAATTACTAGCTGTACCGCACAGAGCGCCGCACAATGCAATTGATGTTTATTAAACTCCCATAAACTTTTATTTGATAGAGCCCTCAATCACGAGCACGCCCGAAGTGCATGCGGCCGCTTTCGCTGCAGCAAAACGGTTTGAAAATTAGCCCCTGCGGTCAAGTTGCAATCGCCGATTGCACTCCGGTGGACCTGCAAATGTGCAATGTGGCGAACACAAACAACTGTTCCATTTGGCAGTGTCTGCAATTCAATTCGCTCTAACTACACGCTCGGCCACACGCGCTTGCCGCCGAACGTCGATCACAACGGACGCTCGGAGCAATGGATTTAAGTGCTCGACACTTTGGCAAATCGTTGCTAGTGGCAACCGCCGACCAATAACTTTGAAGCGGCGCGTTAATCACACTGCTAATGCGCGATGTAGTTAAATTGGCGCATGTGTGCGCTGGAAAACAGTGAAATGTGCTCGCTTATCGTGCTAGTCTGATGTGCATTTCGAGCCAACGAGCAGAAGCGGCAAACGATGTAAACAAAACGATTCTGGTCAGTTGTTGACGGGTAAACAGATCGTGTATTAGGGCAACAGTCCCGATTTTATGGTTTGAGAAGGTCTGGAAGCTTAGGATGGTTAAAACTGTTTTCAAAACAATGTGCCTCAAATTAAGTGGTTAACACGTTTTATTTCGTTTTGCTTAAATTCTTTATGATTATTTTGTTATCCCAATAAATAGACGGTTTTCGGCGTAATCCTTGTAGTGCATTCTAGAGCACTAAAGCAAACAATCGTATTATTGCGTGAAGCAGTTAAAAGACAAACGCTTCACTTCTTTGATGTTGCTGCCCTACAACAACATGATGCGACTTGCTAATTCTGCCAAATCTTGCTAAAGCGAACAAAACTCTTCAAACGTACCGTGACCACATTACTCGATTATCCTCACCTGGCAGTTTATATGCACGACCATCGTGACCGTCCCGCAAAGCAAGCGAGAGAACTGGGTTAATCTTCTCACACGCGTGCTGCGCTCTTAATTCTGCGCCACTGCGCAGAAGTGTTTAATTTTACGCAATTTAATGGACAACTTGAATCATTTCTAAACGGTTATCAATCAAACACCCCCGGCTATGCGTCCCCAAACACGAGACAAAGCACCGTACAAACATGCGAACAGGAGAAGCAATTTAACTCTGCTCCATTTCACTTGCCATACCAACCGAAGGATATCCGCAACGCGCTTTGTTGTTATGACAGGCGCTCGCGGGGGATTTTTTTTTTAGTTTTGCTTTCGGCTTCTGCCAACCTTACCGCGCTTTAAATCTATCAATTTCCAGGGTCGTGCAAATAAATAGCACTGTGCGAACTGTCACACCCAAAAACAAAAATTGCCGCTTCGATCGTCGATAATATCGCGCAGTGGTGATGGTGGCTCCTCGCAACCCCCCCCTCTCTCTCTCTCTCTCTCTTCACACTGTGCACCTATTTGCTACAACTCTATTGCGCAGGGTTTTCGGCGCGCTTCGAACGGGTTTTCGCGCAATTTCGGTCAATTCGATCGCGTTTGAAGTGCCCGGCAGCAAGCATTAATCACTTGCCTGCCCGACCGTGCTGCCCTAGCAGGTATCGAGCGGTATTGGATTGTTGGGGGCACTTTTTTCATTGTCAGTAACCTGTTTGTAAGCGATTTGGGCAATGATATTGTACCGTGCTCAATCTTAATCGACAGATTACGATCAAGTCCTCGAACAAAAAAAAAAAAAAAACAGAGAAAAGAGAGCTTTAAGAAAATGCGACACGAGAGCTGCTTTATGTACTTTGAAGGTGTTGTGCTGGGTGTGTTAAAATTAGAGTAAGAGGGAGCGAAAGGGCACGGGAATCAATAGAGGGCGCCAATAATCAATATACACCACCAACAATTTAGCGTATGTTTGATATTTAACCTATGAATGACGATTTAGAGTAGCAGAGTTGTTTTTTTTTATATTTCCTCGAATTTAAAATAAAAATAAAAATTAATCATTTTTAAAAAAGACTAATTTAAGCTTTACTCTTGTAAAATTTAGATGTTATACCATTTTTTGCAAATGAGCGTTTTCCAACCCCAATATGGAAGCCATCATGTTCCTCAGTACCTAACCTACGATTTTAGCCAGAACTAGTCCATTGCCAATGCAGTGAGCATGCACCGACAGAGTCCTTTAAAACCTGGTAACTAATTAAAACAAATCACCCAAAAATTGCTGGAATGAATTAATCACAACAATATCACGCGAAACTCGAAAGCAAATTGATCAAATTCAATTGCAATGTTATAAAAAAAGAGCCACGTATTTAACTGCTTCGTGTATCTAATGAAACAGTCTAGAAAACAATAAACTGGTGTGTTCAAGAACGTGATTAATTTGTATTGTTTTAAAATACGTAGAAGTATCTTTATAATTTACTGTAAATTTTTAAAAATCTTATCATTTTAGCGGGTGATTAAGTGCAATTGTCTGTCCAAAAATCGATACCAAGGTTAAATGTGCCCATTTGCACCATTATTCTGTAACATTTAGTATATATTTTCGAGGCTAAGGGAATCAGTAGCAAGCCAACAAACCCAAGGATCTTTTAATGCTTTACTCTCTCCTCATAAGTTTTCCCTACGAAGCAAATAGCATTTTAATAACCCCCGCAATCGTTTCCAAATGAAGCCATATTTCAGCGGCTAACCGGAGGCAACATAAAATGTGTCTGTAAATGAACGAAACAACATGCAGCACCCTCTGGGTGTACCGAGCATAGCGGGAGTGACTTTTGGCGTTGGTGCAAAATGGAATCACCAACAAAGGATCTCCAAAAGGTTGCTGGTTGAGATCAAATGGGTTGGAGAAATGCATTACGCAACTCTTTAGAATCACTCTTATGGCAGGTTCGCCAAATCCGCCTGATCGCAATCGGATCGACCCACCAAAAAGGCCACCATAAATTATCGGCTTTGGAGCAGCAATAACAGACGGGGACGGGACGGGTTTTGTGAGTGCACACCACGAAAATGCGATCGATCGAAATGTTTGCGGAAAAGCGAAATAAAGTACCGGAATAAAGCTGCACAATTTCAAAGCGATCATACCGCGATCTCCTCGCGAATTGCATTACACTCCGGGGGGACAACGGTGGCACACACTTGCTTCTACCGTGTGTCGGTCAGTGTCGTAAACCCGTTGTGGCGCATCGTAAATGAAGGTGAACGAAAACAAAAAAAAAAAAAACAAATCCCCGTAATCCCCTTATTTGCCCTTTTTCCTGCTCAAGCGGCTCCAGCGGCGGGTGCAACGGGTTACATGAAAGGGCAACTCCGGAAGGATAAAATAGCAAACGCGCAGCAAGAAACTGAAGTCGAAGCGGCGATTTCAGCGCGCCGAATGATATCTTAACCTGGGAGAGGAGGCGTTGGGATTTAGTTTCTTTCTTTTTCGGTCGGAGCCATGGGCGGTACGAATGATTGTGAGCGTTTGCAGTACATAAATTTCACAGCAAGATAAAAGAAAAGCGCCTTCCGGTAACCGGGGGGGGGGGGGGGGGGGGGGGGGGGGGGCGGTGTGTAAGGAAATGGTTGATAAAGCCTGCTGCAGGAAGCGGTGCCATTCGGCGACTTTTATGATCACCTTTCGCCCTCGATGTTAATGTATTCCGTTTCGTTTATTAACGACAGTTTCCTGCTCTTATTGTAGATTTCTGTTTGAGCCTTTATGAAAAAAAGGGATGTTTTAAATTGAATTTTTACACCTTTCACGTTGTTTATGTTGTTTTGCTGCTTTCCATTTTAGTTCTTGCTTAATAATTTTGAATTATTATTTTTTTACTTCATTTTGAAGGTTTATAAAATCAATTGTGTTTTTTAATATACTTAATGCCTTTTCCCTAGATAGTAATTAAAAAAAAAACTATTTATTAACAACAAACACGAAATCTTTGTCCCATAAATCAACGGAAATCAAAACGACCGATCGATAAAATATAAAAATAAATGTGCGATCAAATGTGACACTGGCAGCGAACAAAAAGCATCTTATTTATACACCTCCCTCGAGTGTGAAGAAACACAATAATCTTTTGATGGTTTTGCGGGCTTTTTTTATTTGGCGTTTGCATGTCTGTCAGCGATGAATCGCCGCCCGAGTGCAGCACGACTGCAACCAACACAGAATCAATTTATGGAAGCTGTAAAATATTAACCGAAAACAAGCGATCGATCCCGAAGCCGGGCGCAAATCGGGCCAGCGTTTTTGATGCCCCGTTGACCGTTGAGGTTCCGCTCCCGCTGATGTCATGACAGCTACGGTCGCCGGGGCCGATAATTTGTTACTCGCCAAATGGAATGCCTGTAAGCGAGCGCGCCTTTATTGAGACATTCTTTGGCTGTTTGGCTGTGTCTGATGCCACCAACGGAAACAGAAAAAAAAATCCCTACCCTTTCCCGGGGGTGTATAGATTGGGAAAATTGAAAGCGATTGTCTTTGCAGCGCAAAGATCGCTGTTTGCCCGATAAAAAGCGCTATTAATGAACCCGAAATGGTATTAGATGGAGCGAAGGAGGGACCTGGCGATGTAGCCAGTCTTGCCAGTTTTAGTCGAGCCGTGCGTGAGCGTTGTATCCAAAAATCCAAGAAATCGATTAAGGATTCTGGTGTAATGCAAATGTTTGATGGAATATAAAGATTTTCAATTTAAATATCAATTTAAAATTTAAAGTTTTATCGATCTTCGATCGGTTTTTCGGGGGTCGTTTTTATTCAAAAACATAAAGAAGAGAAAGGCACGCTGGTGTATAGCGAAGCTCAATTTGACCATTTTATTGTGACAAAACGGTACCCTGCACAGCTTGCTTCGGTGCTTCCAAAATAGCCTTTTCCCTGCTTCTGCGCAGCCTATGTGACAGCACAAATTGTTATCGTTTTTGGCGGCAAAGGGAATAAAAATTATCCAGATGAAATACGCGCTCATTTGGTTCGAAGAAGTCGTCGTTAAAGGCTTCTCTCGGCATAGAAAGTATACCAAAAAAGTGAACGCCAAAGTGAAGTTTCCGCAGAATTGCGTTCGCTAAATTGTACCACTTGGCAACTGTTCCAAACAGGAACGGTTCGAGTATTGCTGCTCGACTTTTTACATTTTACATTGATGCCTTTTATCGAAAGTATTAAATTGCCAATTGCACCACGGGAACTTAATTGCAATCTTGTGGAGCGGTTCTCTTTTTTTTGTTACTCTCAGTTTCTGTTGCGATGTGCGCCATAAAGTTACTGGTTTAATGTTGGCGCAAGTTTGTAGCGCAAATCATCATACATAACTGGTTGAATACAATCAAGAGAAATGCGTCGAAAGAACTGTATTTTTGTTTTACAATTTACAAGTCATTTTAATTGTTTGTTTAAACAGGCGAAGAACGAATGCCTGAAAAACACACCACACCGCAAAGCAATTAAAAATCGTTGCCAAAATTGTGATCCAATAATCAAGCTGCTCATTCCGTTCCGCCGCATTGCCAGCCAAGTGTAGTTGGTGTGGTGTGGTGGTACATATTAAATTTTTGTTTTTTCCGTTGCTGTTTCCTTACACGCAGCCACAAAAACATGTTTTGTTCACGCAGCCATTGTCCTTAAGTCGTAATTTCTTCTGGTTTTGGTATGATGTTCACACCTTGCCGTTGCCCACTCGCAGTCGCTTCGTGGTATCGGCATTGTGAATTTATTGATGTAACAACGATCGTGTGACAGTTTGTAATTCGTCATCTTTCCTTAATGAGACCTTAATCAAGTGCTGCACACAAGCTCCTCCGTCATAAGCGTGAACATGATCGCCTGTTGTCGGTTTTTCGGGTTTTCTCGGGTTTTTCTTCCAATCCAAAACAGCAGTGTCCTGCAAAGCGAGAAACCGGTTGATATTTGATAACCAAACAGTGTGTGAGTGCGAAAAAAACGGCCGGCGCAACCCCGCAACGCCCGCTTATTAAATCACCCAATGTCACCTAAATGTGTGAATGACGCGAGATATCGCCCTGCACTGCTGCAGCCTCCCGGTGTGATCGTTGTTGGTTAATTAAAACATTGTACGCACGACACCAGACACTTTTCTCTTTCCCACCAGCAGGATTCATTTTCTTTAAATGTGTCTGTGTTTTTTTCCAATTGGAACCCGTGATACATTGAGTTGATGAATGTTCATTAGGTTATTGCGCAGGGTTTGACATTAATCAATCGTTATCGATCGTTGTATCGTGTTTCCAATACTACGCTTTAAAAAAACACATTGTCCAATTTTGATATGGATCGTGGGCAATCATAAATTCGGAACGTGTAATACCACTGTCAACAGTAATTAAAAATTAATGGTGTGTTAATGGGGAATTGGTTTTATCGGGTCATACGCAGCATGGCAAACCCCTGCTGCTTTGCAGTGTTTTTCTCATTTTGTATCAAGACTTAAGCGCAAAAAGGTTTCCTTCCTCGAAGCATGAGGCAACAAAATCTACTAACAAAATCCACGCAAGTGCTACAGACTCCAGAAAAAAAATGTCAATGTTTTCATGTTCAGCAAAAAAACACCTTAATGACTGTTATAGTTAGCTCTAATTTTATTTTTCTTCTTTTATTTATTTCACAGGTATGTGAACGGGACCAAACACTGGCTTTCATTATATCTGGTAAGAGATTCATGCAATTCCTTCAAACCGATAGCGTCAAGTGTTGATTAAAAATCTTTTAGACTTTAAGTTGATTTGAAGCATCATTTTACTTCTGCTTCAATGAATATCATCTCTGTCGATGGTTTCGTAACGAATGTCACGATTAATCTCGAAATTACACCGCACGTGACACATTTAACTGCGGCCGTTAAAAGCGATCCGGGCGGAGCTGGATACGAAGATTTAATGACACAAGCGCTTGCGTCAATTAAATCGCATCCATCGTCCACCGATTGCAAACAACGCCAGTCGTGAGATTATGTTGCACTCCCGCTGACGTGTGGTGGTGCGCAAGAGCGCTATATAAACAATCGCAAAAATTGGAGCAAACTGCAACAAAAAAAAACGCAAAAAATTCAGCTCCGCGAAAGAAAATCCATTTTCCCCCATGTGTCAACAGACTGCATCTCAGAATAAATAAAACAAAATGTAGCATCTACTTTGAAGTTGGTGCGCCTCTTGTGATGGTTTATATATTCTCTACGGTTAGCATGCAGTGTAGCAAGAAAGCAAGATACAAAAACGATGAATAAAACGAGCGAGAGCTGGATCACCGGTTTCGTTCGATAACCCCCCGATTATTGCGAATCAAGCGGTAGTGAGGTTATCTCCCTTGAGACTTCCGATTGAAAGGTCCCCCAAAAATCTCGAACGGTAATTTCCCGGCGTACCAACCGATCGACTCTGATCGGCTTAAAGAAAGATAAAACTACACACGCCATTGGTACCGTGCAAATAGCCGCCAACATGTACGATTGTGAAAGGTTCCGATCGTGTTGTGGTCCTCAAAACTGCATGTTACTGTGCCCCGTGTGCACAAACATACACACACACACAGACACGTACCCCGCCCTCGATCGTGGTTGTTCTCTCGGTCTCTCCCCTCGTCTCCCTCTCTCGAACTTTTGGCCACTGAACGTGCGGATTATGGGATGATGAAATGGAGCCTGCGGAATTGGACCACACACTCCTAAAGCCAATGTAAATCACCTGTCACTCAACTTTTCAACGTCGTGCGATCGAGATCGAACGCCGACGTGTGTCGTACACCAGAAAGGGAGACCGATGGTCTTTATTTTTGCATCACCCTTGCATCTACGTCCCAAACCCTTGAGGTAATAGAGTTATAAAACTCGTAGAGGTTAACCGTCGGACGAGAGTTTGAATTGCATACGGTTAGGTTTGGAAGTTGTTGGAAGAGGTTTTAAGATTGTACCATTAAAAAATTACTCACATGAAAAACTTGATTGAATTTCAACAATTTACTTTCTCCTGGGTTGAATGCTATAGAGATGATTCATTTTACGGTTATTCCAATCCCAACAAAGGTGTTCAAAAAACCAGGATGAAAGGTGTGTCCCTCCCTTTGCCAAGAGGAAGTGTACTCTTGAGGGGTAAAAGAGGTAACATGTCACCTTTTTGATGCAAACGATCACAATGCGAACTGCAAAACATGTGAACGAAAGCAAAATAATACAGAAACTGACAGGCTGACAACGCTTACTCCTCCTTTGCTCCTGGTTCCTCGTTACATTTGAAGATCCCGCACTGGTCTCATGGACATGTACGCGTTGTCAAAGATGAGGCGGCCCAATGAACACAACTCCCGACCGTGGATGAACAAGATGACTAGAAAACAAGACTGCTCGTTTGCGCGAATACAATTCGGGCGTGTAAATATTTGAAAGTAAGCAAGACCCGACGCGTCGCTCTACGGCCCACACCAATTGAAGCTAAGCGCAAATAATAATTAGCGTACAATAAGGGGAGGGGGAGGTATAGGACGACGAACAGCCGCCGACAAGAGACGAACGATCGCTAATACCATCAGCTCCAACAATGCAAACCTTCATTCAATGCATTGTGGAGCGCGTAGTAGGCGTTGGGGGAGATCACACCGAAACCCCAAACCCGCTGACCCAAAACAGAAAGCTCCAATTGTAGTGAGTAATGTTGTCTTTCCAAGCTGCCTGCTGGAACACCTGAAGATCCTAAAGAATTGGTCACGTCTGAGCTCTTAGAGGTGTTCCGCGTTCGATTGGGGAAAAGAAACAAAACCAAAGATATTCACGT
>KI921100.1:0-10546 GCA_000473525.2 Anopheles melas | reverse complement strand
ACACACACACACACACACACACACACACACACACACACACACACACACAAACACACTAACACCCACGAAAAACTCACAAAGATTGACTGGCGCACGAGATGGAACGTCCGGGCGGAGATGGTGTAGCACAGCAGCAGTATCGTGGTGGTGAGCAGAAAGGCGGAGCAGGTCGTCAGGAAGCCCCAGAACGCTTCGCCAATGTCCTTCGCCGAGTCCATGCCGAACTGGACCAGCATCGTCTGGCAGAACCAGCCGAGCACCAGCTCGAAACACTTCAGGATGCCGTTCTTCGACACGAAAAAGTCCAGGTTCACGCAGGTCAGCACGCGGCAGCAGCAGATCCGGACGCCCCGGTTGCCCCGCTCGTTCAGGTGGCCGGCGCGGTGCGGCCCAGCGGCCGGCGGCATGCGTATCACGGCCGAGGGCATCGCTGCTGCAGAAACGCGATAGTAAGTGTGCTCCGTCCGGCGCGTCGACCGTACAACGACTGGCGCAACAGCAGTGCCGAGTGCGCGGATGCGTCTGCCTGCGGGGAGACCTCCTGCGGACGGGCTGAGCGCGTCGCGTTGGTTCGACGGATTCTCGAAAGGGTGAGACGTAAATAGACGCGTAGCGCCGCAGGGGGCTTAGGTGTATGCGTGCGCGCGCGCATTCGGTTGTCTCGCGCACAGCGTTTTACGCACGGCAGATGCTCCGACGATGCTGCCGCGCTGAACACGTGCATGCATTCCATCTTTTCTCGGGTGCATTATGACTGTCGGCATAGACACACATTCTAAGGGATTCGGAAGCGAAGCAGTTGTATGACTGCGCACCGTGCCGGATGCGGCCGGACCAGCCCTCACGGCACGGGGGCCTTTCGCTCCGTTCGAATGTTTATTTATATCGACAAAAACAAAAAAAAAACGAAACGAAACGCACGAGATACTGCTGCTGCTTTCTTTTCCGGTCGAGACAGGCCTCGGAGCAGCGGGGGAAAACCCTCCGCTCGATCCCTGAGACACACAGCCATATGTCAACAAACTCCACCGCCGTGTGTGCGACTGCGTGTGTCATCGGGTGAATGGTGCCGGCCTGAAAGAGATGGTCGGGAAATTCTTGCCCCGGTAAATCCCTCAAGGAAAACGGGTCTAAAGGATCGCTTTGTGTGCGCTCCGTTCGGCCGAAGGTGACTTTGTTTCGGCAGCGTCATAATGTATTTCCGCTGCGTGTCTCGTTTGCGTGGGTTGGGCCGACTGAGACTGAGTTGTTGCCTTTTTTATTTTTCTTCAATTCGCTTTCGTAAAACCAGACTCTCCCGAAGTGGGTTAGTATATTTAAATTTGGTGTAGAGTCAGTCCAAACAGTACTCGACTAGCTGAATATTTTGTAGAAAAAATATGGCAGCAATAGGCATGGGTTACGAAAAGTAATGATGAGGTTTGATATCTCATTCCCGTGCATAACCTATCCTACCCATTTTTGAAGGTTACAAGATATGTGGGAGGCCTCATTCCTTCATTTGATCAGCGTTTAGCAATTTTTGTTGGCACTAATTGTGTGTCAAACTATCATGTAAGCAGTCATCATTTACCGCTTATCTAACGTAAGAAGCGGTTGAATGTCCAAAAAATCGGTAAACGTAAGGCTCAGCCCTCTACGTTACATTGGAGAAGCGTTACATCCCTTAAAATATTCCCAAGCAGCATTTTTGTTTTTGCCCGACCGACCAGTGTACATTATTTGAATAAAAAAAATATTAAACTGTCATGAAAATAAAGTTAATTGCTTTAAGATTAATATACGAGATTAAATGTTTAAAATACAAGTAAATAACAGGTTTAATATTTTCCATTGTTGCACTATGGTTTATAAAAAAATGTCTGAAAGTATGAAGTTCTTAAACACCCTTAAAGCATTCAATTAGAGTAGCATTTCCAATAAGTGAAAAATAAAAAAAATATATATTGAAAATATATATATAAATAAATGAAATGTATGAAATATAATTATTACCTATTCAATATATGATTCCGACCATTTTGAATAAAAATTAGTTTAGATCCAAGGTTCCGTTTTAAAGCGAATAGTGAGGTTAATATTTTTTTTTTTACATTTCATTATCCTGTTTTACCAATAGCTGGGGAAATAAATTAATAATCTTTTTTTAAAGTATAAATTCTTTTTTATGTTTAAAATTACTTTAACAGTAATTCTACAAGTTGTTACAACTCTGATTGCTGTTAAAAATAATGTCGTAATAATAATATTATAACTGTTTTATACTCATGAATTATAAATAAAATTTATATTTATTTGCGATTTTTGTACTATTTATTTAATTATTAAAAAATTATGTCTTTTATAATTATCACGTACGATAATCAACATTAAGGCATGATTTTCTATCAATTTGCTCATCCACGCCGGTATAAACAAGCGTTCAAATAAGCTGCTTGGGCTTGCGATAAACAGGTGTTACGCGTAACGTAGAGGGCTGAGCGTTACTTTTACCAAAAAATCAAATATAACCCAAGAATCAGTGCATTTTATGATGGTCCAGTACGATCAGGAAAAGTTATGGATCACATTTGGTTGATTCGGTCATGTTTCATTTTATTGTAGCTGGTCATGTCATGGAACTCGAATGACGTGAGTTGTTACAAAAATGTTTTGTTTGAATAATCCCACACGCAGAAAGCGGCAAAATCTGGCAAGCAGCATCAAGTAATTCCAAAAATCATTTCAAATGAGGCTCTACTACCATATTAAAACAAATTTAACTCGTCAAGGTCATACGGCCACCGTCTAGTATGTCGAAAACAGTCTACTAAGATGCAGCATCAAAATCTCGTGTAACGGTAGCACCATGGTGTTATGGTACTAGGGCTCAGTGAGGAAAGGGGAGCTAGAAAATTGATTCAAATTGATAGGAATTGATGGGTTCTGAGAAATTTTACCTAAAAAGTACCACATGTTTCAAGGTCAGTCGAGCGGGAGATTGCATTTGCCCAAAACACCAAACCAGCTGAAAATAATTTAGAAGACTCTCAATATAATATCAGTTGCCATGTTTTTCAATGGAACTTGCCCAGGTGGGTCGGAAATGCAATATTTCTAACAAATATTAATTGGAACAAGTCTTGTAGGATGAGTGGGTCAAACATGCGCCCTTTGTGAGGTTCAGGTCAAGTAGTCACTAATAGTCATAAATGCAATAAAAAACAAGATCAAGACATTTTTTGATTTCATAACCTTTGTTGTAGTGGTGGGAGCTCGGAATCGGACCTACCCGATTCCGATTCCGTGTTCGGAATCAATTCCGGAGCCGATTCCGATGCTGGAATCGATTCCGATTCCGGAGCCGATTCCGATTCCGGAGTCGATTCCGGAACCGATTCCTATTCCGGAGCCGATTCCGGAATCATCTCTGGAGCCGATTCCGGAGCCGATTCCGGAATCGATTCCGGAAACTGATTCCAGACCTACTATACGGAATCGATTCCAGAAAACTGCGGAGCTAGCCGGAATCGATTCCGACAAAAACTTCATTTTTCCCATCACTAGTTCAGACTGCCTCATGACGTCGTAGCAATGCGCCAGAAGGTATGCAATACACTTATGTAGTATATAGGCGTCCCCCGAGTTACGACCCCCTCGAGTTACGACGATTCGCAGATACGACGATTTTGATTTTGACAGTTAAAAGTTGCCATTGCGAAAAAAATGATGTATTTTTTTTAAATTTCCGTGCTGATAACCGTTAGACTCATATTTCCAAAGATTCCACAACAACCCATCCTAAATATATCTATCGTGTAGACGGCTTTTGGAATAAAATTAATACATTATCGAACATTATTTTATATAAAATACACAATATCATAGATTCCGACTCATCAACATCGGTTAAAAACTTAATGTTCACAGATGTTTGACATACGACTAGTTCGACTTCGACCTTCGAAATGCAGTCGTATCTCGGGGGACACCTGTACTCCTTTTCAACACAGCCGAACCCCAAGGATAACGAGTTAAATAATTTTGCATATAATTTTGCGAATAATACTCTTATTTGGGAGGATCATTGTAGTTTACTGTTTCGTGGTCAATATTATTTTCTTTCTTATTTTTCAAAATTTTTAAATTCCATTGTGTCGTTTATTTGCTTGCAGTTTCGCTCGTATGATCATCACTTCTGCAATGCCTAGCAATTTCCAGCTAGATTTTTTTGTCAATTAAACAATTGGAAATTTGTGATAAATTAATACGATAAATGCATTGGCATGAAACCTACACCATTCATCAATATGCCACACTAATGCACATTACAATATTATGTGACACTTCTCTTCATGGAAATAGTTTTATATTAAATGATTGTTAGTATTGAAACTCTCATTTGCCTGATCGAAAATCCAAATTATAGAAATACTGCATTTTAAATGGGATTTTACTCGTTGAAAGATGTATTTGTTGAGCACTAAATACTGCACGGCAAGGTCAACTACGAAACCAATTTCATCGAAGAAATTTGCTAATGAAACGTACAATTGTGTTTTTTTTTGTAACGTAAAACGGGGAAGTACCAGTAAAACGTCAACGTTGTATCTAAAGCAAACAATGAAAAAAAGGTAAAGGGGAAATATTAAAACGTTCAAGTCAAAAGAACTACCAAAAGTAAACAATACGATATTTATGTTAAAAAATAAATCAAAAATACTTTGAAAAACAGCAGTAACAAAATTTTGAACCTTTACTTTCAAGGATATGCTTTACTTATGCCGTAGTTGGTTGAAAACAGATCGAAAAGCAATTATTGTGAAAGTTTTTTTTTATTTCATTTTCACTCTTAAATGGTGTGAACAAAAAAACACTTGGATTGATCTTCACGTGAATTGTAACATAATAAACTCGAACCAAAAATAAGTAAAAGTAGAAGAAAAAAAACAAACAATGTTTTATTGTATTATCTTCGTAATCGCGCACCAAACGCATAAACAAAAAAAACTTATCTAACATAGATAGGAGTACAAAAAAAAACAATTAAGAACAATAAGTTTGCTTACAAGATTATAAGATACGGGTACCGATGAGAACAATTGTAGAAGAACAACAAGGTATGTAGAATAGATGTGAATTGCTCTTTTTGCAACGTTTAATAAAGTAGTATAAAAAAGAATCTCAAACACCCATTGGACGATAACTGAGTAAGTAATCTCAACCTATGTAGAAGCGTCTACTGTGCCCTTTTGGGTATGAGCAGAAACGTTCCCTTTCGCTTGCTGTTTTTTTTTATGGACTGGCTTGTGATTGTAAATATCTTATTTATTTTATTTTTTGTAAAAAACAACAAATTGTTGTGATGTTCAACTGTGCAGGAAATGCACGTCTTTATCTTAGCCACTGATGGTATAAAAAACCGTTTCGAAAAATAGTATATTTTACTGTTGTTACTGTAAAAAACGAGTGTATGACATTTTTAAGAAAAAAAACCTTCCCAGCACTTTTCTTTCCCGGATTTTTGGGGATTTTTGTTGCTTTTTGCTTTTTTTCATACCCATACAGTAAGTAAACTTGCTTGTCAGTGGTAGTAAACTGACACACACATTTTGGACATTGAAACAGCGATCTAGCTTGCAAGCCCTTCGGGCTGCATTTCGGTGAGATTACAGCGCGAAGTCAACAAACAGGGAGAAGGGGGCGAAGAAAAACTTGGCTTGAAATGCGACCAACGACACGATTGAGTCGAAGGGAAAGGCACACACATAGATAAATACACACACACACACATGTATACACACACACATTGAGGGAACACGGAACAAGGAAGTGTCTACCGTAGCGAACACATGCGCACATGATTTGTTTTTTTTTTTCTTTGTCGCTCTGAGCGAGCAGAACACAAACACAGCGGCAGCCGGTGGACCGGAACGGAGGTGTGGCTGGAAGACGGCAGACGGTGCTCGGTCCCGCACGGTTTAGATGCCGCGGTAGGAGCGCTGAGCGAGCAGAGCGCTGAAGAGGTAGAGAGCGGACACAATCATTCCAAGGATCTGTGAGCGGGAAACAGAGAGAGAGAGAGAGAAAGAGAGAGAGAGAATGAGCGTGAGAGCTTAAAAAGAGTGACGCTCAGGGGGCGCTCGCTTCTTACCGCCGCCGCCATGTACGCATCCTTGATCGTGTGGTAGTAGCGCCCGTTGGTGACGTCCACCAGCAGCATGATCGAGGCGATCAGATAGAGCAGGAACGCGATCGTATGGTACACCAGCTCGTAGATCGTCTTCGAGATGATGCCGCCGGTGCTGAGCGACACGAGACAGGAGGCGAGCAGACAGAACGTCCCGACCAGGAAGGCGACCGCCATCAGCAGGAAGAAGAACTCGGCGCTGGCCGGCAGACCGGAGGTCGGATAGCGCCGGATGTAGTACGCCACCAGCCCGACATTGACGGCGCCGATGATCTGGATCCGGATGGGTTGGGGAAAGACAAACAGAAAACAGTGTCACTGTAGAAGGAGTTTTGTTTTTTGTTTTTGGGAGTTTTTTTTTTGTCTGAATGGCAGAATGGTGTACCAGCTGGGCGAGCTTCAGCAGGCCGGGCGTTGTGCGGAGGTAGCCCGTGTTGAGCACGAGATGGGACGTGCTCGTCGTGGTGGTTGTTGTACGCGTTATTACGACCGAGTGCGACATCTTGCGGCAATCAATCGAGCTAAGCTGCGGGGCTGGTTAGTGTCTTCGCTAAGGAAAGCTGCGAACGAGCGGAGAAGGGAAAGATGAACGTGAAAATATCGCATTTGGAAAGGAAGAATGATTGCATAAAAGAGTACAAAAAGAAGAGGATGAATAGAATTAATAGTAACATTACATTGATGAAACACTTTCAACTCGTGTGGCGCCGATGAGGCGCCTAGTATTTTAAGCGTTTCGTTTTTATGTCTGAAGCGTTTTCATTCGATTGTATAAAAATCAACCTATTTTTATGTGAAATGTCGGTTATGTAGGACTGAAACTACACAAGACGAAAAACAGAGCAATGTACAGCTAACAACAGCCTGAGCCTGAAGACTTTCTTGCTGAACTGCTTGAAGCAGGATGAAATGCATTGTGCGTTAAAAGAAGTTTATCTTTCCACATATGTTTACAATGACTAGCTTTTCACTAGTGCATTAGGGCAATATCTTGTAGCCGAAGGGTAATATTACATGGCTTCGTATTGCACTTTTATTAACGCTTACACGTAAGGACAGCATTCTAACTCAACTAATTATCCTTCACTACTTCTACTACTACTAGCTTTTATAGTCCAAAAGCTCTCTCAAATCAAATTGGTGATTGTTTCTGATTGGGAACTGTTGAAAAGCATCTGAATCACCTGTCTTCTGAATCGGTTAGGTTTCGGTTTTTTTTTTTATAAATTTCAACGAACAAATGGATGTTTTTTCCATAACTATATTTACATTGTTTAAAGTTTAAGTTTTAAGTTTTTGTTTTAAGTATTTTTGATTCTTAAAATACAAAAATATTTTAAGAATCAATAACATCATATAAATGTTCAGATGTTATATACTCTCAGATATTTTTAAATTTATCACTTAAAAATATTAAAATAATTAGGTATTCTTTAACATAATCTGTAAATGCATAGACGATACCCAAACATAGCAAGATATGTTCAACATAAAAAAAAAAAACAAAAAATAGAATTCGAAAACCCTTTGGGAAACATCCCTGTAAATCCTTGAAAAACAGCAACAATCATCCACGGGCAACTCTATATGCTATGGTTGACACATAGTTAACGTACAAGGAAATGAATTGAACTTGAACACTGCTTTACAGGGTTGTCCAGGGGTTCTCATAGTTGTGGGACACTTCTTAGACTCTTTCCTATTGGAACTTCATACGTTGGAAATTGGACTCTATTGGCAACCTTTTTGGATAGGCTCCTTGGAAAATCCTATTGCTTCTGTCCAACAAGGGTGCTATAGAGTCCAATTCCCATTACTTTGAGTTCATTTCACGTAAGAAGGAATCAACAAAGTGTACCACAGTTATGATAACTCCTGGAAAACCCTGCACTAAACTGTCAAAATGAGTAACCTTGCCTCAAGTTACAAAGGTAAGTTAAAGAGAAGCTGATAAAAATGTTTGATGGAATTAACGTTACAACTACCAGCTCGATTGGTGTTAAATAGAATAATTTTACAATTCAAATTGAATTTATATTAGATTTAAAAAACTTTTGATTTTTGGGTTGATAATAAACCTATGACTGCGATGGCTATCAGATTTAATGCACACTATAACTCTTTTGACTGGAATTCCTAATGTTAACCTGTATGTCTTGCTGTGATACTCTTTGTTATTTATTTTGTGTTGATGTTAGAATGTACTATGATGCTTTATGTTATTTATTGCTATCCTAGATAACTAAGATAGTTTATCAGTGATAAGGCTCAGTGATCAGTGATAGGGCCGCAATGATGGCCAATCACTTAACAAATACAAATAAACAAATAAACACATTAAAATAACCGAAAATCGTTTGCAAACCTATTAAAAGGGACCTTCAATGCCAATTCTAAATATGTTACAAATCTAAAAACTAAAAATGCTCCAAAGTATGCCTGAAAACGCGTAAAACGCTTGAAAGTTTCAGTGTTCATCTTTTTTTTTTCCCAAATGCAAAGCACCACAGACCCTACAACCCTTGGCGTTGGAAAATGAACAATAGCAACAACAACGAAACTCATCTTTTTTTGTGCGTGTTCTGTCTCCCCAACTCGAACACTGGAGAATGGGAAATCGCTGGTCGCATAAATATATAGCGCCCTGTTGGGGCAAACCACCCAACCTCACGGCAACGGAATGCATCATCTACCGTGGCACACACGCACACGCACACACGAACGTGGCTATGAATGAGCGTGATGCGCGTGGGCGTTCTATGCGCACAACCAACCACAAACAACCGCGATGATGTATTTCGGGGGGTAGAATCAAATGGGCAATCTGTGTCGTTTTTCCTCCAACATCTCGCTTCCCATGCCCTTTCCCTTACCACAGTGGAACAGTGAACGGAGGGAGCAAAAAAAAAAAAACAAAAACAACAGCCACAGCCCCATCGCGGAGTTGCGCAGAGAGCGAGCGTGATCTCATGATGCGTTTCGTGATGCGTTTCGGGCGCTATTTAGGTCAGGCAAGACAAACCTCTTACCGAAACCTGCCCTGTTGGCACGCACCGTCCGCGGTTTGCAGCGTTGCAAATTTGTATCGAAGCTGTGCGCAATGTCGCTTTGCTTTTGCTGATAAGGGCGCGGCGTCACCTGTTGCGCGAAGATTGCTCGATAAGAATTTGAAAGTGCCGGCTTGTGCATCGCTGCTCGCGGAGCGTGTCTTACACACTCGCGGGCCGCGCTGACGCATGGTGCCGGTGGTGATGTCAGCGCTACAGCGGACTGCCGGAAACAACCCCCGCTCTGCCAGGGTCGTCTGGATCGTCCAGCCAGTGGCGAGTGCGAAGTGGAAGTCCTCCAAAACCGTTGCCTTTAATATCCATTCATCAAAGGAAACGATGAGGAGATGGAGAGAGAGAGAGAGAAAAACAAAAGTGGGAGATCGCTTCGATCGGCAAGTGGTGCGCGCGTGTACGCACCGCTCTGCAAGGGATCGCCTTTTTAGGACAATCGTGTCAAGGGTGGCGTTCGTTTGTCACGCCAACAATGGAACGATGTTTTTTGTGTGTGTGTGTGTGTGTGTGTGTGTGCAAGGGGGAGTTGTTCTCCTTCCCGTGCCACCATCTGTTCCTCGAAAACTGTTTTTCTTCAGCATGAGTAAGTGTTTTCCCCGTCCCCGGTGATTCTAATTCTAACTCCATCGCTCGAACTTAGCACCACCCAACACGCTATGCTCCATTTGCTTCCACCGGGGAGTTGCCTGAACTCTTCCCCCCCCCCCCCCCCCCCCCAGCACTACCCGTCACTGGCACAACAAACACGGGGCGCTGAAGTTTAAAAATAAAACTCCAACAAACCGTGGCTGACATCATCGCGGTCCGTTTTGTTTCAGTTGTTGGAAGTTGGGTTGGAAAATCTTGCACCGAAAATGTGGGTCACACGTAAGAATGTGCACGCGGTGCGTGCTAATTACAGCACGCCATTTGTCAACAGGTTGCACGAACGACGTGACCGACCAGTCCAGGTAATGTACGAACAAATCCAATCTACTGCTGAGGCTACCTGGGCTACGTGCGGTGCTGTTCCGGCCTGTTGATTGATAGCGTCTACCGTACCGAGGTTGATCGGTGAGGGTGAGGGTCGGGAGGAGAACGCGTGGATAAGGGTCACTTGCACTTGCACACAGAAGAGCACACGCGAATACGAACGAAAGTGGTGAGGGATGGGAAGGGGGGGCTGCTTAAATCGAACCGAAAGCGAAGCTGTTCCTCACGGCTGGAGCGTACACTGTTGACTGCGAGCGGTGCCGTTCTCGGTCTACCGTAGAAAGTCGTGCGTACAGTGCGCCTCGGCTTCGTTGCACAGGGTGGGGCTGAAGGATTTTTTTTT
>AXCO02006931.1:0-15563 GCA_000473525.2 Anopheles melas | reverse complement strand
ACATCATCGTCGTCCGTTTCGAGTGGGGCGTGATGATGTCGCCGTTCCGTGTGATGATACTGCTGCTTCTTCGGATGGTAGAGGAAGTTTTTGTTCTGTTGGTCCGCCTCCGTCGACAGTGTGCAGACGGCACACAGCGATGCTCCCTTCGTTCCATTCATCGTTCGCTTCATTGTCCGTTCGCATCTTAAACAGCGACTATTGGCGTCCTCTCCCCGCTTGCCACCATTGTACGCCTCCGGTCGTTTACACTTGGCGCAATGCTGCCGGCGCTTGCTGTGCTTCCCCAGCGCTGGCTGCAATGGAAGACGCGACCGGTCACCGTCCGCCCGGCAGCTCTTACAGCACTGGAATCGATGATCGTCCACCGCTGCTCCTCCTCCTCCTGCAACCATCACCGACGTGTCGGCCGTCGTTTCGCTGGAAGATTCATAGTCCTCCTGCTCGGTGGACAGAGCGAGCGCGTTCGTAGAGACGGCTGGCGCAACCGACACGAACGGATGCAGATGGGTGGTGGGTTGCTGTTTCTCCTGCTGCTGGGTGGCCGAGTTGCTTATGTACCGCTGGTACGCCGCCTTTGTCCGCTCGTCGCCGGAAGAGAAGGCCCCGCCGTTCGGTTGCGGAACGGTTGGCTTGGTCTCGGAGGAAGCAGCCGCCGCGGTGGCTTTACCACCATTTTCCGAAAATGCTTTCCGCTGGCCATCGTACGGGTTGAAGACTTTGTGGTCGTTCTCCAGGTTCGCGAGCAGCTGCAGCCGGCGGATGTGGTTCTGCTCGTTGGCGATGCGGATCTTCTCGCTGCGCAGCCGCTCGTGCTCGAGCTGCTCCTCTAGCTGCATCGTTTTCAGCTGTTGCTCCAGTCGGCTTTAATGGGTTTCATTCACAGTTAAAAAGAAAGCAATTCGAGAGTTTTGTAGAGTAAAAAGAAACGGTACTAAATGGAACAAAAAGAGTAAATTTGCGTGACGGAATTGTGGCCCTAATAGGCTTGTGCCAATTGCAATGAGATAAGAACGATTTTTGGGGTCATTATTTTAGCAAAAAAAAGTAACAATTTAAGAACCGTTTCTTCTCAAAACAAAAAGGCTCCATTATTAAGTTTTCCTTTTAAGTTAAATGCCCAACTCCGTGATCGAATGTAATTACCCCCAACTGTATAACCTATCGCTAAATCGTTGTGTGCGTGTGAAAGCTTTTAAAAAAAATCCATTTATGCCCGCCTTCCCTCCCCTCCTTCGGCTCCCGCCTCTCTCTCTCTCTCTCTCTATACCTGGTAAGCAATTCCTCTTCGAGCTTTTCCTTCTCGCGCAACCGTTCGACCTCTTTGCGCTTTTCCTCGATCTGCTTGATGAGCTCCTTCTGGTATTCCAGCTTACGGCGGCTTTCCTCCTGTTCGATAGTGGGATCCCATTGGTTTTGTGAACATGTGAAGAAAAAGGACAGTTTGAATTAGTTTCAAATTAAGCAGAAAAACAAAGCAAACAAGTATCAAATTCCGCCACGAATGCTTGTTAAGAGAAAAGTAGACGTAAAATAGTGCAAAATTTTGTTTCGTATTCAAAATAACTAATTCTCCCCCTCCCATATACGTACATCGGCCAACATCCTGTTCCTGCGATCGATAGTGTCTGTGTTAAGAATGGTAGGCAGATCAGTATGGGCTAAATCTTGGATCAACTTCTCACGCGGGCTACCTTTGCGGTAGTTGGAGTTCCCCTCCGCCACCAGTGACTTGCCAAAGCGGACCTGTGGTTGACCAGTGGCACCACCACCACCACCACCACCACCACCACCAGGGCCAGTGCCAGCAGCAGCCGGCGGGCTTGTAGGAGCGTTGCCAGTTCCCTTCTCATTGGTTGCTTCCGTTCCGCCGGGTGATTTGCCCGTGCCGTACTTCTGCATGTACTGCTGGTGTTTCGTCGTCACTTCCGGGATCTACAACAGTGTGGAAAAGTGTGTTAATTGATTGATCATGAGTAAACATAAAAGCGGGTGTGTTTTTTTTCCTTAAACTTATTGCCAGTGCGAGAAAGAAGGAAAGAAAGGGAATTGCTTTACAAAATTAAACTAAAACTAAGTGGGGGGTTTGTGACCTCGTGTGACTTTACAACACTAATATTTTAAATTATTAGTGAAATTTGAACTATGAACTATGAACTATGAAATTTGCACCGTGTGTGCCTGTCTAAAGTAAGGTGATAATAGAGCACTAGCCGAAGTCAAAGAACCAGAGGATAGTTTACCGCGTTAGCAATGAAATTTACATTTTTCAAATACTCTTGATACTCCTGCTGGCGCGTACGGGACAGGACCGTTTTCTTTTCTTTCTGCTTTTTGTTGAAACTCGGAAAGTACGAAAAGAACGTATCCGAGACCCACTGTTCCATCTCATCCTGCAAATGAAAGAAGAGAAAGAGAGAGAGAGAGAGAGAGAGAGAGAGAGAGAGAGAGAGGGTTTATTAAACTATATTATTGGAAAGGAAATTCATTAGAGGTTGGTTGTTGCACGCACAATCGGGAAGTGGAATGGCGTTTTAACGTCCTGTCGGTGCGCGTTTCATTCCCTGAAATAGGTCGTGGTTCGGTTAAAACGGAATCAGATATTTATAGATGAATGTAGCGGTACGATTATCATTTGCATAACCATTCTGGGTGCTGACGCGTCACATGCATTCACTTCAGCGCCCAGGACGATATTGATCCTTGTAAGTAAGAAACATGTTTTGTACGTCAAGGAATCTCAGGAAAGGACATAAAAACCATCGTTGCCTTTGTCAAGACATTTTCTAGTAATATTAAAGAGAAAAGCTTCATTTCTAGCTAGTACTGTCTGCCATTGCACACCTTTTAAGGCCACCTAAACATTCCGCGGCGTTCAATGCTATCGTCGGCAAGGATCTACTAAACGGAAGGTAAACACACTGCACAAGTTGAAAGCCAGCCACTCTCATAAACATTTCATTTCCACACCACACGGCAGCGAAAGTTTCAATTTACATTCTGCACAAGTGTGTGTGTGTGTCTGTCTGCATTGTATGTTGCCGTATGTTTTCATAATGATCATGTAAAACTACCCATTGCGTTTCATTGCGACCACAATAGGTAGCTTTTAGTCGCCAGCTTTCCCACCGAACATGTCCCCCATATCCGTACCCTTGGGACGTGGCGTTAAACGTTTCCATGTATCACTTGTGTTCCTGTCTGTTTATGTAGTTTGTTTTTAGTTTCAATGTAGGGCTCAGGCAAGCAGGCTCGTCTGCACAGGAAATTGCAAACCAGTGACTACCGGTAAAGCGGCATCGCATCATCTCAACGGGCAACCAAAGCCCAACAAACATCCAGTGGCACAATGAACCCTCTCTATCTCTCTCTCTCCCGGGTTTGTTAGATAATGGAATTGTTTTTTACAATTACCACCGATGTTGTAATTTAAAAAGTTGTAAAGTTTATCAACCCCGCGTGAAAGGTACGCCGCAGCGTTAGCACTCACGAGGTAAGCGGTCCGGTTTAGCCGACCACGAACTATCCTAAGCTGGGAGCTTTTTTACCTTCTGTCCCCCATCACCCGTCATTCCCCTCTTTTGGTTAGGGTGTTGGTGCGATGTGTATGAATGTCCTATGAAAGTTACGAGGCACGGGCTGTTCGTGACGAGGTCTGTTGAAAAATGTAATATCATCATCATCAACGCGCCACCACAAACCCATTGCCACCCATTTCCACGCTACGCTAGACTACTGGCTACTGGTAATGGTGGCAGCAATACGAAATAATCACTTTCCTACAGACCACTCACCAGGTTCTTAGCGGTGCAAGGTTGATGTTTGGGGTTCGTAAACTCCCTTTATGAAATTGAATATTATATTTTTCTTCTGGTGGAAATTGAAATTGTGCAGAGTGTCCTACTAAAAAAAAGCATCAATAGTAAGGATAACAGTCCAACAGTGTTTCATGGTCGTAGAGCGACATACTTAAAGCCTTCTTCAAGGTTGACTTCCTCAATAGCTAAGTGGCTACTTAAGGCGTGGGTTAAGTTGCCAATTATCTTGCGGATTTTGATGGAACAGGAATTTTGTACATCCATTTGTTTAACTTCAGCATGTTTAGGCCCGGTAGAAGGCGACATGCATTCGACACAAATTCGAGCCTTGTGCTTTGTAACGGTTTCTGAAGTTTGCTTCTAATTGTGATGCTTGATGTACCAATGGTTTTAGAAAAAAACGGAGGAGATCGTTTGTCTAAAACAATAGACGTAGGCCTCTGGATGCTATATTCGGAATTTTTCATCAAATTGCGACTTTCTAATACTTGTTTAATGCACGGTTAACGATACTTGCTTTCTTTTTAAACGATAATTTCTAAAATTTCTTTAAAATACCTTTTTGTAGAGCCATTTCAAGCCTGAAAAACGAATCAAAAGTAACAAATATTATAAGATAGCAACAGTGCAATGTTAAATTACGATAAAACCAGTAAAAAGACGAGAACCTGCTAACAGAAAATGACCTCCATTTTACCCTTTTTCTTCAAACCAGAACACATTTTCGCCATCAAAAAACTCGTTTGCCGCAACATAATGCTTTACATCCTTCAAAATAACGCCTTTCCATGAGTAATCTGTTCCTGCCGAACCACAGGTCCGAGACGTCCGACTACACCCTTCCTTCCCGCCACGTCGACGGTAGGTCTCGGTCGATATAATAACATAATATAATAACACACACGTCACTCACTCTCATATTCCCGCGGCAAAGTCCCGTGTTGGAGGAATGATCTTAAAACAGGCGAAAACAGGTGGAACCTTTTAAGCACTCAAGGGAAAAAGTGGTATTATAATTTTCAATCACCTGACTAAGAAAAGTCTGCCCTCCTCTTCACGGTCACTGTGCGCTTTTTTTGCCCAACTGTACTACAAAATGGGTTTGTAAATTTAAAATTCCATCATTGAACGGGTAAAAGAGGAACGATAATATGTAGAGTAATGAGGCCTCGGTTTTCGCTTTGGTTTCCGCTCAATGGAGCTTTTCTGTTTCGGTGTAAAGAAACCAAGACTTAATATCTTAATTACTGGTTACAATGAAGCAATAATTAACTTTCCTTTTAATTTAAAACGATTATATTCGCTGTTGGCAACCATTAAACGAAAGAAAAGGAAGAGATATAGGATTAAAACGCTTTCGTTAAAAGCTCTCGCTTCTATCCCAATCCGTGCCACTTTACTTGCCGTCGGCCACACATTCCGTATTGACTAAGAGCCAATAAGTGCTCCGGGTCCTACATCTTCTCCCAATTAATATGCGATATTCTCCACCTTTCCCATTCCTTTCCAATCTCCAATCGCTACATTCGACCCGCGACGATTGACTGACTGCGGCTCTCCGCGCGGTGACACTGATTCCACTCTGCCGGCAGGATCTTTTCTCTCTCCCCCGTCTTGATTTTATGTCAAGTGCGATGGCCAGGAATTGATGCCGACGAATTTAGGACGGAATTGGAATTAATTTCCAATTTCTAGATGCCCAAAACAGAACGCCCGTTTAGATGAGAAATGGTCAGGACAAATGAGGGGGGGGAGAGCCAGTCGGAGAGAGCTGTCGTCTGGGCTTGAATCATTTGTGGGGGCCTGGTTGATTGTCAACGCAATATGCATCGCGGTCAACTTGGGCAACGATGAGGAAGTAAAGCTTGGGTTGTGCTACTACAGCGGGACACAGGACCAATATATTTTAGGCCATCGTGTACTGGCGATACCCATCAAACGTCGTGGGCCAGTTTCTTTCTCCCCCCTGCCTGAGATGATCTGATTCCATCCCATTCACGAGTACTACACAATACGTACGCAACGACCCACACGCGAGTGTAGGATCAGTTTGGAGGTTAGTAGAGCGTGTGAGTAAACCCAGAAAAAAAGACTACCGCTTCCAAAAACATAAGGCTTCAGAATTGCATTCTTGCGCAGAATAATTTGTGATGGTTTTTAGCTTTTTTGGGGTGCGACGGGGAAGATAAATTATGTGCCGAATGGGGCGAGAATGGGAGCGAGATTCTAATGTTGTGGTATTCATTAATTATAGGAGTTTTTTTCGGGTTTGCATTGTCATACGTAAAGGACAGAATGGGGCGACGATGTTCAATTCGATCGATAGGAGCCATAAAACCGTATAGATGTGTTGTACTTTTACATAACCAGGGGAAGATAATTATGACAATGTAACCTTATTTGTATACTAAATAGAGCTGATAGTCGTAAGCTTTTAAAGATGTACATATACATTTTCCTTAAACCGACATAATTATCTTATCATTATGCTAGCAACTGTAAGATTTGTATCACCTGCATCAATGAAATCGACAATTTAGGTAAATTGCGAATAAATCAATTGCGCAAAAGGCAAACAGAGCTGATTGAAATCAATCTTGCTTGCACAAGGGACATGTTTTTCCTTTCCAATTACCGATATATATATATATATCGGCAGCCTTCCTCCAGGCGAGTTTGTTGGCGATGAATATACAAATAGAGATTATTATCATTCTATTATCGTTAACACACCACCTTGCCGGGTCGCGCACTCGCTTCTCTATGTCAGCTGAGCGTAATGAACATTCTGGATTGAAGATATACTACCTAGATTAATTTACGATCGAAACGATAAAAATTTAATGTAAATGATTAACGATGCACACATTTAGTATCGTAAACACAATCATCTTAAGAAGGCTTTAATCTACATGAAAATTATCTGCCGATCGACGATCATGTCACGATCCCGTTTGAATGAAGCAAAACTCAGCAAGCTGTTTTTATTCGGACTTGATTTCAGAGAGTTCAGATTGAAGTTATGACAACGAGTAAAGCGAGATATCTAGGACCATTCAGTGAACCACTGCTTTTCCCCGAAAAATGAAGCATTGTTTCGTCCTCCCCCTCCTCCTCTTCTTCCTCACAAAGACGTATCACTCAATGGGTTGAGAAATCGACATAAACAATGGCACAGATCCCGTTACCGGCCAAACTATAAGGCTTTAATTTAATGAATTTAATTCGTCAAATGCGTCACTTACTGTCCCGCACCAATTTCAAGGTAATCCAAAGTGATCAGATCTGAATATGATCAAGCGGTAGTGGGGTGGTGATGATTATCAATGAATGTTTTATCACATAATTAAACATATAATCGCATTTTTTTTTTTCACATCGTCAACACCATTAACACGCAACTTATTAACTTGCCGGCTCGGTAGTAGTTGCACAAAAGGAACGCACAATCGGAATTGGAAGACAAGACGAAACGGTTCAATATCGGCAATTGGATACGGAGAAAACGAACGCGCACGGCCACCGTGGTGCGGTGTATGTCTTGCCAAGAGGTCGTCTTGGAAGGCACTGGCAGGCAAACGGTTCTTGAATCACACCGACCGACCTCTTCCTAACGATAGAACGTTCATTCGTAAGCCTTCGCTATTTCAAACAGGATTCTACCAGGACAGTCACTGCGCCGAATCCGTCGCCAGTTCGTGGCGAAATATTGTATTTATCCCTCAATTACTACTCACCTGTTGCGGCGACATTTGTTTCGCACGGGCTGCCGATGGGACTGTTGCTGGTGGTGGTGATGGTGCTGCGTCGGTTGGTGTCGTCGGTGCGGCCACAACATTGCGCACCCGGTGGTCCATTATTGTCCATGAATCAATAGAGCTGGCCGAAGGGACATTTCGCTCGCGGGGTGCTTTTCCGCTTGGTCCGGCTTCCACATCGGGCACCGTGGCCGTTTTCTTACTAAGCTGAGAGTTGACCTTTTCCTTCGATAGCTTATCGTTGGCGGGACAATTGTCGCTAGCTATCTCTTCCACGGAATCATCATCCTTTTGCAATTCTTCCGCGCGGGAAGGTTTATGTTGTGTGTGTGGGTCTTCCTGCTTGATACGCTGAATACGCTCCTTGTCCAACTCTAGTAACTGTCTTTGCTTCGCTATAAACTCTTCTAGTTCCTTCGAGTATTCGGTGTACGACATTGTGTATCTTTCAACAAGCAACTTAATAAAATATTAACTTTTTTCAACAAATCCGTAGCACAATGCAATCGACCGTTTACAATTTCCGAAAAATGAAGCCGTTGTCTTGGCATTTCCCGTTGACAGTTCACGGCTGTCAGTTTTCTTTGTTGTGCTGTGAGTACGCATTGACCAGCTCCAACAGTCACGTGGAGGACATTCAAAGTACGAAATAAGTTATTGCTATGCTATTATGGAAACATCGTTTTCTCTTCAATTAACCCGAATTGTAGGCACTTTTTGAATGATCGTTTGGTTGCCAATAATACCATTCTTTACTTTGCGCTGCTTGCGCTTGCAGATTCTTGTTATCATTTTGATGCGCAAGCAGGAAAAGATGAGATTTCTCATGGAAAAGTATGCCAGCTCAACCAGCGTGATGATGCTGAAGCCGAAGAAAAACTCCAGAATGCTGCCGGTGGACACTGAAACCACGAAAGACACGATATTTAACTTTTACATTACCCTCATTGTGCTTTACCTTCAACTCACCCATTGCATCGATGAAGTCGAAAATGATTCTTCGACTGTAACGAATTTTCGGTATGCGGATGCTCCATTTAATTACCGGATCGTTAAACCAGAACGTTGAGCCGTAGTGCTGCAGCGTGAACGTGACATCGTCACAGTTTTTCAGGCAATTACACGCACCAAAGATTTCCCGCAGCTCGTCGGCCGTCAGAAAGGAGATGTAGCTTTGGTACAGCTCCACACAGGCAAGTTGTGATAGCTTGCAGTACTTGGAGGGATCTATTAAACAGTAGACGATAAAACTAATATGTTGTAGAATTAATTGTCCGAAAAGAGTGTCTAGCGTTACCTGATATTTGATAAAAGTAAGGAATGCAATCGCAATGCTTGAGAAATAGGTAGAATTTGCACTCCAGCAGACACAACCCGTACGAATAGTACTCCGGAAAGAACTTCAGGTTGGACTCGTGCGGAAAGCGACACTTCCGTTGCTTGATACTTAAACTCTTCAAGGCGGGAACGGACGTTATTGCCAGTGCGTTGAAATCCATCTTGGTGAATGTGAAAAATCCTCGCTCGATAAGCAGAGACTTCCGGATCGTTGGCATCTCATACGGACTGTGGAAGAAAATCTTTCCACAAATGCTTTATACAAGCGATCGTCTGCAGACCTGAAGTGCTGACAACTTACATTCCCATTAGAGGTACAGTTCGATATTGTTGCCGATGCTTCCCCATTGAACACGCTCACTTCGTACAGCTTTTCGTCCTGCGCGTACGGATCAATGCTCAGGTACCGACCGATAGCCGTGTTGAACGTGTAGCAAATGCCCATCTCGGTCAGCGAGCGTACCAGCGTTCCGTGCAGATCTCCTTCCATCGTGACGACCGCGTTCGGCCGATCGGTCAGCTCGTTCAGCAGCTGCCGCAGATCGGCCCCCTCGAACTCGTCAAACTCGGCCAGGTGGCCCACATTCTCGATGTCACTCTCGAGCAGCGTGTCCAAAAACTCGCCATACCGCTCGGCCAGCTCCGGATCCACCTGTGCCATCAGATGATCGCGGGCCGCTTCGTTCAACCGCTTCTGAAAGCACACGGTCAGGCTGGGGAACGTGGTGTTCCACAGGTGATAGTCACGATCCAGTGCTATCACGGTCGGGTTGGTCCAGTAGCGCACCCAAAAGCTGCCGACGTTGTAGCACCCGGCAAACAGGGCCATCGAAATGATGCCAAGCCATATTACTCTGGGTGCAAGTGGTGAAGATGTAGAATTGCATTTGCTACTAATTTTAGATCTGTCGACTAGTTACTTACTTTTCAACGTATGTGCTGCGTTTGTGCACCAGATGAAACACGCCATGCAAGCTGGTTTGAGCGAGAACGTTTTGGATCGCTTTCGTGAAGGAGAATGTGTACACCATGGTTTTTGGAAGTGTCATCATCGCTTTCGGAATGTCCCATTTATATAGAGATTTCCTTTTGTTAACAGTTTAATAAATTATTCACGGGGAGTCCTTTCATGAAAATCCAATTCCTCACGAATACTTAAAAGTACAAAAGAACGAAATCAGATAAGCAATCACACATCAATTATCGGCTTTGATATCTCCCACGGTGCTTATTGATGAATGGAGCACATGCGCACGTACATGAAACTACTCAGATAAGAGAGGATATTATACAAAATGGTAAACAAATTAACCGTCTGTTTTTGATACAACTGAAAATTGCAAATTTTAAATTCAACGCTTTGCTGTGGGTTTTGTAATTGCAATGTTTACAAATTGCCGCTGTCAGCTGTCAACGTTCCAGCACCTGTCTCTCTCTTACAGTCGGGCTCGCGGGCATCTCTTTCTCGCGTACATTGCAGTAGCGGTTGCATGTGGTGTTGTTGTTGTCAGTGTTCGGACATGTGTGCGTGTGTGTGTGCTGGGTTGGTGTTGTTGTTATTTGTCAGTCGCATAAGTGGCACGCTGCGCCACACACAACTGGATCCGTACGAAGCGCTTTTTCCCCCGTTTTCTCGTCACTACAAAGTAGGAAATTAGACGGAGGAGAGGAGTGCTTATCAAAGGAATAGCCAGCAGCATTGCGTTACTTCATAGTTGGTGTTGTACCAGTTGTACCTTTTATGTACGCCAGTGTGGTGGTGTGCAGTGATTCATTCGTCTTTGCGAGAAGTACAGCAAAGTTGACGAGCGGACGAGAAGTAACAATATTCTGAAGCCATGAAGTAAAATACCCCAATTTCCGCAACTAACTGACCCGAAGATGACTGGAGTCCGACAGCCTTAACCTTTCGCTGTCGTCAACAAAGCAAGCGGGGTGGTCAGCAGGCGCCCCTGCACTGTTTTGGCTTTCGTCCATCAAACCCCGAAACAGCAGGACCCCCGAGGCGACTAGATCCGCTAGGAATTACATTATCATCGGTGCACGAGATTAAGGCTGTGCGATAAACGACGACGAGGATCCTTCATCCGATAAGTTGACCGCTCTAGCCGTACATGCCCACCAAGCAGTTCCTGCCGTCAGTGTGGTTCGGTGAAGTGGCACGTACGGTACACGGTCCCACAGCTGGCCGATAATTAATCGCAACTTGGTCTTGTCCAATTGGCAAAGAGGAAGAGGCCCAAGCAACGAGCAGCAGGAGGAGCAGAAAGTAAAAAGGGTAAATACATTTAGTAGGTGCTAACTACATGTGCTGCAGAGACTCCGTGAAAGTGCACGCCTTTGCAAGTGGAATACATTTGGATGGTTAATGGGCAGCTGAACCACCCGTCGGAATCGGGGAGGAAAGAGGGTATAGATAGGCGACCTTTAAAACCTCTGCTTGCGTGCGTCGTCGTCCTATACACGCTGTATTTATATTGGGTATCACACTGTTCATCGCCCTTTTTTGTGTCGATGATTGATAAAAATTATCGTCAATCACTCTCGTGGTTTAACGTGCTTTCCCCCGATTTCCTTCCCTCTCCAAATATAATTCAAGTCCCAGCCCTGATAAGGGAAGCGAAGTAACGGCGGCCAATGCTTTCAATCAGCAATACCACTTTTGGGTAAAGCGAGCGAGCGAAGTAAACAAATTCAAAAGCAACAGCGCGCACGCGGCGGGGCATGTTGCGTCGATCGTTTGCTGCGCACTGCTGCCCATAATGACTTCGGTGGGTCTCCTTGACGCGTATAGCTTACCCCTCCAGCGGCACAGCACGTTATTATGTCAGCGATTAAAGTTGGCTTTGCTTGCGCAGCATTGAAAAGTCGCTCTGTATCACCGTCTCTTTCGCTCTCTATCTCCTTTCTCTCGCTGCCAAAGGGGCCCTTACAGAGGAAGGGGGAGTGGAGGGGGTCCTTCTTAATCGTTTTATGAACCTGTCCCTCTACACTTTGCCCCGTACGAGGCGGTTAATTTCACTTCTAATCCACACACACTTGCTGGTGTCATGTTTGCGTACCGGTTTTAGGTGTAACCATAGCTAGCGGCTGCTGCGTGTTTTTTTTTGCCGTTGCAAAAGAAGAGACCATTCTAGAAAGATGCAAGTGCTAAGCAAGATGACCCCGGTGCCCGTCACCTGCCTGGAGTATGTACACCCGTGGACGCAATCGTGCACCGTCGCGACGGCGGAACTGATGATCATTGGCGTCCAGTACTGTCTGCGCATATACGCAGCCGTTTATGCGGTAAGGTTAAATAATGTCTTACCTTGAACATAATTCAACTTCTTATAATTTGAAATCTCTTCGTAGCTCTCACTGGTCATGCGCGGTCGGATACCGTCCCTGCCGGAGCTGAAGAAAACGTTGCGCGGCTGGCTGCAGTCGACCGCCTTCCTTACCACCAATGCGTTCAGCTACTCGATCATGATGTGCTCACTGCGCCGGCTGCTGGGAAGCTACAACTTCTACACCGCCTCGTACGTGCCCGCCTTTTTTGCCGCGCTCATCTCGATCATGGTGGAGCGCTCGTCCCGGCGGGCGCTGCTCGCGCTGTACGTGTCGAACGTGGCGACCGAAACGATGTGGAACATACTGCAATCGCGGGGGCTGGTGCGATCCATACCGCACGGTGAGATTGCCATCTTTGGCGTGGCCACCTCGGTGCTGATGTACTGCTACCGGAAGAACAGGCAGAAGGAGTATCGCGATTCGATGTTCGATGTCGTACGGTTCGCGATCGGTGATAGTGAGGTGATGAAGGGGGACGCGCCGTCGGAAGGAGTGGAACCGCCGGCTGTACAGAACGTCGTCGGGCGTGCAGAATCAAGCCAGCGCGCTTCCAAGAGTCCTAAGTACCCACTGCCCTTTATACAGGCGGCAGTGCAGGCCTACCTGCAGCTTACCGGCCGGTTGAAGGCAATGGGAAAGCATAAGCTGTGTTGCCATCGGTACGGCTGCGTGTACGATACGCTCTCTAGCGGTGGGCGAATGTTCTCGATCGGTCTCGGGATACAGGTCGTGATGAAGGCGGTGCTGCAGATGCGGAAGTTCATCAGCCGACCGGCACTGTTGCGCAAAACGTTCCTCAGCAAGGACATTGCCCGGCTGGGACTGTTCCTCGGTGGATTCACCTCTATCTATAAGGTAAGGAGAGCGATGTTTTCCATAGAAGTGAACCTTCTGACAATTTTCCCCCTTTTTTTTTTTAGATGTCTTCCTGTCTGCTACGTCATTTTACCGACAGTGATAGTCCAATGTTTGCCTTCCCTAGCGGACTGCTGGCTAGTGTTGCATTTGCCTTCTACTCCGACAACACCATTGCCTTGTACATTATGTGGAAAACGCTGCAGGTAATTGAAATTGCATTTAAAAGAAGGGTTTTTATCAAAATTACACTAACATGGCTATTGAATTTACAGATTACTTACAACTGGGGCATAGAGAAGGGATACTTACCGCGCGTGCCCGGTTTCACGGTGATGCTGTACGCCGTCAGCACCGCCTTGCTGTTCCACGCTGCCACAATTGAGCCGCAAAATCTGCGGCCAAGCTACTGGAAGTTTTTGCACTCCATTTCGGGCGGAAGGTAAGAAAGGATAGCCAACGTATGCACATTTATTGAAAATATCCATTGCTTTCCATCCTCCTTGCCGTAGAATCTGCATCATGGATCGCAGCGGGTTCGATGTGTACGGGCTAAACACCTCCGGCCAGATACGCACCATGATGAACCTGTGCAAAACGGAACCAATCCTACAGGGACGGCTGAGCTGAGTTCGTCAACCCGTTGGTAGAAATGTAATTTCTTCGAGCACTGGAAGCCAGACCCCCCAGCAAGCGCACCGAAATGCCTTTGGGTTGGGAGTTTTGAACAAGCTTTGAGCTTTTTATTGGACGGGACCGCGAAATGGTCGGAACCAAAAGCGATTGGACGAAAAACCAAAATCAAAGATTAGTTAAAAGAACGAATTCATACACAAAACATACAACACACATTAGCGCACTTAAGTAAAGCGGGTAATAGGATATAGGTAGGGTAGGTTTAGTACTGCTGTGTAATGCAAAAAAAAAACCCTTGTTACGATTAGGACGGGTACTCTATAAGTTTGTTTTGTTGCTTTGCATCTTTTGAAAATGCACGACAGCGTGTTTCCTTTCTTTTTAGTTATGATGTTTTTTTTTTGATACATATTGAACTATCGTTGCCTTGTTTTGCTCTTAAAGGACAAATAAATTTATAAAAGAAATGTTAACCATTTACCAGGCTTTCAGGCGAAAGCGTTTAAAATCTTTTCGCGCGTGATGGCAAAGCGCTGTAATCCTTTCAGGAAAAGCTTTCAGACAAGCACAGCGCTTTCCGAAAGCGCCTGCTATGATGTTTTCCCGAGCGGAGAGCAACACTTTCCCCATGCGGCAAACAACCGGTCGTCTCGCTCTAACCTACGTCACCAGCTACGATCGATTTCCACGGTACAGCAGCAGCAGCAGTGGCAGGAAAAAAGGACTCGCGCCTTCCCCTATCGTACTCACCTTACTTCCCCTACCGCTTACATCCCGATGCTCCGGTACTGTTGCGCGCTGCGTGCACACGGCGGGAGCTTTTCCACTTCGGAGGGGGTCCACTCTGCCGTGTTATTACGTCAACCGATGGGCCCATGTGAAACCGAAAGCCTGTGCGAACGGGACGGTACCATATCGTCGTCGTCGCCGTCATCATCATCATCGTCAGCAGCAGCAGCAGCAGCAGCATCATCATCGTACCCGAGTGCGCTCCTGCGGGCATCCGGAATTCGCGTACCGGCCGCGCGTTCGGGTCTCGGCTACTCACTCAGTAGCCGGAGAGATTTCATGCGGGTTGGTAGACGTTGCCGCTGTGCGTGCTGCAGAAAAAGCACAAGGGAGAACTTGTGTAGAGAGTTCCTACACTACTTGGTGTCTGTTGAGCAACAGAACCAAGACCTCCCTCCTCCTTACCCTGGGGATGGTGTTTGTGTGTGCCTGTGTGTGTGTGTGTTGGTGGATTAGGATTGTTCGGGAAACGGTGCAGGCAAACGGAAAGGGGAAGGGGAACACAACAGCAGGATCACAGAGACGGAAGAAAAATCTCAGCAGCCGGATTTGGCCCTACTCCGGTGAGGTCCTCCGCTGACCCCTTTTTCCCTGGATTTTTCTCCGTCCTTTCTCCTCCTCCTTCACCGCCGTGTACCGTGCATGTGTCACGCCAATTCTCGTTTGCATTTTCAAACCTGAACGTATGCTACAAGGGAGGGAGGGAACGGGAGTGAGACGAAAGTGCAAAACGAGCCAGAATTAGCAATGTGGTGGTGGTGGCTGGTGTGCTAACGGAAGCGCACGGTACCAGCAGTAGTGCGCGAAGGGGTCGAGTTCTTTCTTACCCATTTCAGGTGTGTGCGAGTGTGTGTGCGCTTGTTCTTGTGTGAATGTGCCTCCCCCTTCCCAAAAACAAGTCGGTGGTAGACACTTCACAGGGTGTCCTTTAATTTGTCGCGTTTGGAGGAGGTTCCTTTTGTGTGTGTCTGTCCGTTCCGCTCGCTTCGGTGGTCCAGGTGGCGACACGGCGCTCGGGACACGAAGTGAAAGGGAT
>KI921099.1:0-13560 GCA_000473525.2 Anopheles melas | reverse complement strand
CGCACACCGAACACCTCCTACATGGTCGGCGAAGACGACATCGTCTTTTAGCCGTCTTGGTACGCGTCCATTGCTTCATTGGGCTGTGCCGAGACTGACCCTGTGTGTGTGTATGTGTGTGTGTGTGTGTGTGTGTGTGTGTGTGTGTGCCTGTGTGTCGATGGTGGCAGACGACATCAAAACATGCAAGAGTTGGGACGGTGATCTTAACTTTACCGCCAGCGTCTCACCGCCCCGAGAATTGATGGTCGACTAATTGGAATTCTCATACGCACCGCGCGCTTTCGCCTTACAACACTCTTTCGGGGCGGAACAGGGAGCGTTTAGCCCGGGCGAAAGGCTGAGCGGTTTGCTAATTCGCTAGCTTTCCATGCTTCCCCTCATCCCAGGAATCCCGGCTCAAAAACACTGGTTTTGTGCACAATAATAGGCTTGGTGATGGTAGAGACGTGTCGATAACACCTTCGCTCGCACTGGTGCGCGGGTGCCCGACTAATGCGGCTAAGGAAATGACTTTTTAAGCTGACGAGAAGTCAAGGTTCCGGTCCGGTTTTATGTAAAGTTGTTGAGGTTTTTGGAGGAGTAATTTGTGGAGGTAATTACCACAACTTAATGTCAACAGTCAATTGAGGAGCGTCCTCTAGGAAGAATTTACTTAAGAATCTCCAAAATTATAAGGAATACCAATTCATATATTACATAAACAAATAGAACTGTTCCAGAGAGCACAAACCCACCTTCTTCAGCATTCAGATTACTTCAATCATTAACGTACTGATACATACATCGTTCTCTAAAACTGCCTAAACCTACAACTTCAAGGCACTACAAAGCAGAACATGCAGACTATCCTACTTCACACTTCTATTGGCATTCCTACCCAGACTCGCCTGCTCGATTCCGTTGGGCCATAAATATTGATTTATTATTTTTGCGAACCCAGCCATCGTTCGCCGACACTTTGGCAGGCGAAACAAAAAAATGGGACACCGAAATGCGCCAATATTGTGCTTAACCAATGTCATCACCATATCGACACCAAGCAGCGCACAACAAACAAACCATCGAACAGGTCAGGTTCATCGTTAGCGACCAACGTTGCAGCAGTGTTTGCGATTATGTCGAGTTGATTTTATCAATGTGAAAGTGATTCAATGCGCACACCAAAAAATCAATCACTTTTACACAGTAGCATTATGATTTTCCAAAAAAAAAACAGAAAAAAATGAACCTAAAAATTATCACCCAATGTGTCAGTCAGCTTAGACAGTCTAATTCCCATCATATATTCACTCCACTGTTCTGCTAGCCACTTCACTTGGTGCGACCCTCCAATGGGTAATGTGACTCCCGGCCCTGTCATCAACGCCCCCTGTTCTGTTCGCAATGTTCGGCCGGCAAGATTTATGGAATTTTAAATGGGACGAAATGAGTACAAACCGTCTGCCCCGGCTCGGTGACTCGTTACACGCTCAATTATTGAACTTTTGAGCGGCCTCAAAATCTGCATCCCTCGCCCAAAACCAAACAACCTACAGCGCGACCCTTCACTATCTGTTGCCCGAACCATCCTCATCTTTCACCATCGCCTTCACCGGTGCGTTAGCTTGTTTGGGACTGCGTCGACAACCGACGCCACCGACGGTTGACATTGTTCCCGTTGAAACAGTAAATTATGTCCCATTGCAGGCAATGTTGCGTGTGAGCCAACGGCCTCGCTGCTCTACTTACGCCTGCGTCGACCGTGTCTGCATTTGTTTAAAGTGAAGAAAAGCAACATGTCCCTGTTTTTCTTCTTCATTTCGTACACACACACACGCACGCACGTACACTTCGTTACTTTCTTTGGCCGCTATCACACGGTGGTCCGTCTGCAGATGTTCTGATGGGTCAAAATATGTATCAGTGTTCTTGCTTGGTTTGGTTTTTTCGCTGTCACTTGAAAATACTTCCTTGTTATACCAATTAGTTATTCAAACTTCTCCGCAAACCTTCTTCGCGTGTGGCGCAATTCTTCCCACCAGCCCCCGTGCAGATGATCCCTGCAATATTAAACGTTTCATCAGTCGGGGTTTTCCTCCCTTTCTTTCGGCTTTCCTTCGGTGCTACCGGTACGGCTTTCTTTGATATGGACCGCCAAACTACACGGCCACCGCCAAAAAACTGGCCCGTGGCGACCACCATCAGCGATGGGTTTGTTTTCGGTGTCCTCGCCACTTGAAACCTCTCGCAACGAGACGAGGCTAAATGGCGTCAAATTGGAATGATACGAAAAAGAAAGAAAACCCATTGCGCTTTTCGCCCGGGCGTCCGGATGTCTGGCGAAGGAAAAAGTGGAACCAATTTGATGCCTTTTCGGTTCGGGCATGACTAATCAGAGCCCTGAGCACTTCCGGTTGGAAACAAACAAAGGAGTATTGGTGTTGTTTAAGATGTTTTTCAACTGTTGCTTATACAATCCAAAAAGAGTCCTTGTGAAGTTTCATTATCAATACCAGTATCATGTATAGAAAAGTTGAAAACAGACTGCTATCAATGGAAATAGCTAAATTTCCCATGAAGCTATATAACACACAATTATTCTCTAAGAAGGTGAGCAATATCCGTACGCAACTTGGCACAAAGGAGCGGCACAAATGGCCAAATGAACTATTGAAACTATTTAAATGCCAATTTTGCCTCCAGAAATGGAGCAACTCTCAAATACTCGCGCAAGAATGCTACATTTTTTCGCTAATTAAATTCTACTCTCAGCAACCTACCACTCAATGCTCAATCAGCCGCATTCAACAATAGCGCATCATTATACCCGCAGCTACTGTATCCGTTTCTCTCTTTCGTTACAAAACCTTCGCCTCCCCTTGGTGCCTGCCCTAGCACTAGCAAGCCCGGCATCGCACGCAATCGCTCGTACTGTCAACTGCCTGTACACCACAGAGCCGTATGACAAACAATGTGCCCATGGTGTCAATCAAAATGAGACCATCAGATGCCGCATTCGGTCCTGTGCGGATGTGTGTCCCTGGGTTCCACCAATCGCGACATCTGTCCCGGGAACTTCAGTCCGCTAGCCCCTGACTTGGTCCCTGTTGAAGGTTCTCACATTAAACGCCGAAGTGCGCGGTAGTTGCCCGGGACTCTAACGATCTGCTGCGGTGGAACGCGATCACGCTGTTGTCGCTGTTGTTTGTCCCTATCCCTGCAAACCCCTCACGAGTTGGGAGTGCATTCCAATCTATCACTCAATTAAAATCGAGCACACTTTAAAGCCGCGTACTGACTTGATGCCATAAACTCTGCGCCCGCTCCGTCTTAATCCTTGTTAATAAACAAACCTCCGCGTTTGGGCTCTGTTTTCCCCGCTTCGGTGCGCTTTTTACGCCACTATCTAGCCACAACGATCAAAAAACGGAAACGACCCACTGAGATTTTGACGGACGAGGTTTTTCCCCGTTTTTGTTGTTTCGCGCGACTTTAAGCTGATCGTAAAGGGTGCGAAATAAGAATAATATTTATTTTTAATCTCACACCATTCATTTAGTTTCACGTTTAATGTTCAGAATCAATAGCGTTAGCCACCAAACTTCATACTTACTGCCTGGAAACCGGGGTGGAAACACATTTCTACCGTGCCGGCTTAGCAGCCACGGATAGAGCGGGTAACTTTCGCGCGGCATGTTGGCAGGATGGTTGTGCAGATGGGCCGGATGACCGCCGAACACACCGTGCTGGCCGTGCACGTGGGCCAACGCCGCCTGGAACTGGGCGGCCAGAAACTGTTGGTTGTGGGCCGCCTGAACTGCCAGCTCGGCCGCACTGTTTCCGCCCATAAACGGGGGCAGCGGCTTCAGCGGGTCACCGTTCGGTGCCATCGGAAACGGGCGTACCAAGCCGGCCGGTACGCCCGGCACCATGATGGGGCCTTTGTTCGTCGCTGGACTCCCAGCGCAGGGCGCTGGAGAGTGATGAGGTGATCGCGGATGAGCATTCCGAACGCTCCCTTCACACTCGGGAGACAACCGTGTGGCGGGTGGTGGTGAACTGCGACTAGAATTGCTGCTCAAATCAATCATTCGTAACGGGCCGGACCGATTCGGCGTTCCCTCGCCGGGAAGGCTTGACGGGGAGTCCTGGCACCGTGCGCGGTCCGGCTCGCCGCGGAACTCCAGCGGTGGTGTTCCGGTCGATCCTTGCGCTATTCGTTCCCTCAGTGCAAACAACTCACGGGCCTGCTGCTCCTGCTGCCGCTGCAACAGATAGGCCCGCTGGTGAGGTAAAGGCTGATGACATCCCGCCGGATACGCTCGGAACAGTGCGGGATGCGTTTCCGCTGGCAAGTGACTGCCATCGCCGGGTGGACTCAGGGGCCGCTCGGACGACTCGCTGTGCGGCGAACAGTGCGATGGCGGTGGAGGCGATTGTGACAGCCGCTTCTGGCTGCCGACGATCGACTCGATGCTGAAACCGATGCGTGGCTTATGTGTGGGCAGCGCCATTATGAGTGCCGCTGCCATAGGTGTACCCTTTGCCGTGCCAACACCTTCTTGGAGCACTCTGGATACTGTCTGCGGCTGTCCAAAAACTGTAACACACTTTCAATCTTACTGCTATCACTTGAAGTTTACATGTTCAACTATCGCGCCATGTTTTTGTGTTCCTAAAGGTTTCACTACACCATACTAAACTGCTGCCCAAACCCACGGGCCACTCTTGCTCGGCTGTACCGACGCTACTCACAAACTACACGCGAAACTCATTATGCAAACGTTCCACAGGGATTCGACACACACTCATAAACAATCCCCGTGTGCCTCAGCTGGATGCAAATGAACAATGCCACATTCCAGTGTCCATGAATCCACTTTAAACGTTACATTTCCACATGGCCACGGTCTAGCCACGGGGCACGCAACGAACCGCGACCATACGCGCGTCTTTATGGCTTGTGGGAGAAGGTGGAGGGGGATGAGGGCTTTTCCTTGCCGATAGTGCGCCTACCAGCGCAGGCACTAGAACAACAAAAACCACAAAAACGCCTGGCTACTACTTGCCATTACTGTGAGAGAGCGCAGTTACGTTCGAAATTCGAACCATTATAACCTCATCAGCATCTGTATCTTCAATCCTTCAATCCATAGTAAAAGGATGATTTTAATGCTCTCGCTCTTTCTCTCTCTTTCTTTCTCTCTCTATTTTCCTCTCTCTCTCTCTCACACACACACACTCACAACACACTCGCTTTTTCACTCGCACGCACGCACGCACGAATGTGGCGCTCCATATTCCACGAACGCTCAACACATAATAAAAATGCGGCTCCTTTGCTACACCGGCAGCCCCCAATAATATCGGCTGTGCCGTTGTTGCGCGTTGGTCGTTAGCTCACGCAAACAATCGAATGTGCGATTGAACCCTCCCCCCACCCCCCCTTCGCACGGTACGTTCTCGTGCGGTTGCTACGGCAACCAGGGGTAGCTGCCAAAACCAACACCGTCCGTCCTGCACACCATAAAACAGTGTCATTAGCGCTTGCACAAAGTGTTTTTTTTGCGCGTTCTGTTGCCCCGTTTTTGTTGCGTTGCTTCGCACACATAAAGCGCATGATTATTGTGCGAACACACACACACACACACACCCCTACCGGTAGGGTGGTATTGAAAATAAAGCCTTACTCTCCCCCAACGGGTCGCCTCTTGCTGAGCGGAGAGCGCACGAGAGCGCAAAAAAGGCGGAGCTAAAACAGGGAACGATTTCTCGGAAAGGGGGGAAAGCTTTCACACAAATCCGCCATTGGTTGGTCCGGTTGGTTGATAGTACTGCCGCGGCCGCTGCTGCCCTGTGTATGTATGCCCGTGTACGCGTGTTTGCCTTTCGCTAAGGGCTGATATGTACTCCATTGCGTTGCTGGGATGAGCGATCAATTTATCCGTTGGATGCTGGTGGTACGCGAGAGTGTGTACCTTCTGTTCGCGGCGAGTAGCGCGACGGTTTGCGCGGGCAGGCCGCTCTCGCGCTTAACAAATGGGAGGATGTGTTTTTTTCCTCCGTTGCGCCTCGCCATAATGGCATATATTTACTTTATTTATTATATATTATTAGAAGCTTGTTAAAAGTTCATTCTATAATTGCTGCGACCGTGCTATGGGTGCGTTTGGAGTGTTTTATTTTCGTTATTATCGCCATTTGCTCTTTCGCACCGCGTCCTTCGCTCCGAAACAGGACATCGGCAAACTAGTGAGCATCCCCTTACGTTCTGCAGCCTTCGCACGCCTTTCCCCATTGGCGTGTGTGTGTGTGCGTGTATCTGTATCTTCACTCAAATGGCGGATTGTTTAGCTGGAGCAAAAACACTACTCCGAACCAGAATGGGGCGATGCCTGGCGGGCATCTACTAGCGAAACAAACGGATATTTCCCTGCCACGGTTGTCCTGCCGGAGTCGCGTTGTCCATTAATTCTCCAGTGCAAAACCATTTCCACTGATTGCGCAAGCCATTTTGATTCCGTTGCGCTTTTTTGTCTCTTTCTTAGTCGCTTTTCTATTCCCGGTGATGGCGCATATCGCCACCGGTGGAGCCCAGCGATGAGGCGAGGTAAAATATCATTGTTGAGTAAACGAACGAGCAGCGTGGAAATTAAGTGACGCAATTAGGGAGTTGATTAGTATTACATTTTTATCCTCACTGAACAACAGTTCCCTGTTCAGCGAGAGAGTTCACACGCAATTTCGCAATTAGGGAGTTGATTAGTATTACATTTTTATCCTCACTCAGCTTTAGTGTATAGTCATTATTTCGATGTACGTGAAGTATACTGATGCTTGGGTCGATTTCAGTAAGTATATTGTGTTTCAGTATCCCTAAAGAGATAAGTATAAAGTTAGAATGATTGTTAGCAACTAAGATTTAATATAAAAAATTTAAATTTTGACTTTTATTTTGAAAAACAGCAATTAAAGCTACACCAATGAATCAACATTTTACAAGCAAGAAATAAACAATTCAAATACCTGCTGAGATCTCATTTCGCTTTATGAACAACAGTTCCCTGTTCAGCGAGAGGGTTCACACGCAATTTTCCCACCTCGTGCTGTACCATTGTCAACTACGGGTGCTGCTAACGCCACAGTCACACTGTCTGCTACGCCAGAGCCCACCAAGTCTCCCAGGACACTGGCAGGTACCGACCGCACCATTTCAAACCCCTAGAGCAAAGCGAAGCACCTTCCTTGTTTCCTGCGACAAAAATCCACCCAAAACGCTCAGGTATAGTTTTTTTTTACTCTCCTCCTACTGCCCTCACCTTCACAGAACACACTATCCTCTCCTCTATCTCATTAGAGCCCGTTTCACACCTTTCTCCATAATGAATAACAAACAAAGTGCGTCCTCCAGCTGAGCGCCGATGTCCTTTTCTTCGGAATTCCTTAACACAACAAGCAGAAAAGGTCGAACGCCTACGACCCGGTCCAATGTCCTTCCGTGAAAAACGATCGATTCGGGGCGTAAGGTGACCCGGGCAGTGTTTCGACACCGAAACGCACACTATGCTCGCCTCTCGTCGCACGGTACCTGTGCCTTCATTCCGTGCGATTCGATCAATTATTTTATTAATCGACAACCTGTTGCTCTGCTCTGTTACCCCTTGTTGCAACCCAGCAAATGTCCCGCGGTCCCGGGACACACAGCGGGACGGAACATTGACCAGAAGAGCCAGCACATGTAACACGCTGCAAACAATCGTAACAATAAAGCAAAACGGACCACGGTGGGATGTGCGTTCTGTGTTTTCTGTTTTGGGATGAAATTATGACGCTGCTGAAGGAAGCGTGTATATCATTTCGAGAAAAAAAAAAGAAAATACATCCCGCTAAGTCTACGGCTAACATATGGCCGCTTTATTTATTGAGCTACACCTCAGAGGCTAAAGACGCGCTAGCGCCATGCGTTTAAGGACGGAAGGCACACCCTGTGGCGCGGTGGGATGAGTGCTTGGCTTTATTTCTTTTTGGAATTAATACATCCTTTTGCTACATCCAACCACGAATCAAACGACAATTAATCGACTAGCGAACAATGGCTGTGTTGGAATTTGTCGAAAAGAATTCATGCGAAGGAATGTAAGATTAGCCCGTCTGCCTGTGGCCACAGTTCGACAGCATAGCTTTAGTAAAAGGTATACAAATTTGGGATTGAAATATTCGAACTCTTCTTGCCAAAGAATGTGTTTTGATGTACCATCAAAGGGAAACGTTTGGTTTAATAGCGTCAATTAATTATCCACGATAAGATGATGTTCGTCATTGAATAGAAAAATAGAAACACAATCTATCATTCTGATTTTAAATTATGGTCAAAGTTATTCAATTCTCATGAAAAAAAAGATGGTTCCCATTTTCTCGTGCATATTCCAAACGTTAATTGGGTGCAATTTAATTTCATCGCAACGGTACGATCCACATAAATAGGTCATTTCTTCCCACTCAATACCATTCTAAACTATGATACCAATGCTCTCACCCTGTCTGAACATTTGAGGTATGGTGTTCGGGTGCGTCCTTTCCCCATACCTTTCTGCATCCCCTGCAGTGCTCGCTTGCTTCGTGCTGGTGCAGTGGCGTACAAAACGATAATTAAAACATCACACGATCAGACATTTCGTTCGACCGATCCTAGCAGGCCATCCTCATCATCATCATCATCACCATCGCAACGCTGACCGCGGGATACGCACCTCGCACCCCGGCACCTCGCTTTACACGCTTTGTTTTCGGGTCGGAATGGTGGAACGGTGTTTGCTCGAATAAATCAACGCCCGAAACATCGGCCCCGCAACGGATATGGACGGGAGAAAGCGGGCAGGGCAAAGCAAGGAGGAACTTAAATGAAATATGTATGATTGGCCGGACAATGGGCAGCACCGGACGGCAAAAGGTGGACCGGAGGCCCCGCAGTGACCAGCATGGTCAGCGCACGAACAACAACACATTATCACTTTCGGGGCTGGTTAACGAGAGCATGTGACGGTGGAGGCACTGTTACACTGCCAACAGGTCATGGGGTCCTGGAGGAATGCCAAAATGACCGAAAGAAGAGCAAGATGAAAAAAAAAACATACACACACCGGGTGCTTCACGAATGATGATTTACTCCAACCCGCGGGCACACCCGCTGGTCCCAACATTCGCAGCGAAGGCGGGCACAACGCAACCTCACCATGTGGTGCAAATATTTGTTTAACTTCAAGGGAGGTCACCCCCCCACACACCTGGGACCACTTGCACTGGGACATTAGCATTAGAGGGAGCACACGGACCTGATTCCACGCATACACACACACTAAAAATTAAATTCGCCCCATCATCTCCATCATCATGCTGCGAAAACGTGAAGGGAAATTTTCACAGTCGCCCTTCACGCGCCAACGAGTCTCCGGTGGGTATGTGTGCGCGCGGACACGAGACGAGACCCTTTGCACAGGTACGGTCGGTGTGGGAGAGGCCTGTTGGGTAAGTCACTCTGTTCACCGACGTCATAAAACTTTGCCGTTCATAATTGAGACGTTCAAACGCTTCATCTTGCCACATTTGTTTTATTTGCCATGCTGCGTTTGCCCATTTGGCCTCACTTCCACTGCTCGATGCAGCAGCAGCAGCAGCAGCAAAAAACAGTCCCGAGGTCGTGACAGCTGGAAATCTGATTTTACAAATCCACCGGGTACCGGGCTTATTTATTTGCTTGCGGTCACGTTTCTCGCAACGCTGTGCAAACAACAATAAATGGAGCCACCTTCGGCTGCAAAATGGTAGCGCGATCCTTCTTTTTTTTTTTTGTTAACCAAATTTGGCCCACGTCCACGTCGGTGGAGGAAATTTAATTTTTTGGGAGATCTTAACGCAAACATTATGGGCTTTCGCCCGGACCGCTTGCCACTTTAACCTTTTGCGCTTTTATGGCTCCGCAAACACGAGTGGGTTTTGGGCCACGTTTGTTCAGTATGTCATCGTGTCGGTTAAATGGGATGAGGTGCAAAAACACGGTATCAATCCCCCGCTTTGGGGGTGTTACTATATTCAGAAATCATTTTGGTGCCGTGACCAGGATGCAATCCGCTCCGCTACTCTGCGTACGAAATAGCTCGCTATGCGCGAACCATGTCTTGTTAATTAAACCCTTCATTGATGTTTTCTTTTTTTTTTGGTCAACAACATCTACAAAAAAGAAGCATAATATCAACCCTTATATGCCTATCTGTCTTGTCACAGCAGCTCGCTACAGTTCATTTGAAACTAGGGGCTCCGCCATCAACCTTGGCTAAAATTAAGTAGCAAGAATGTAGCTCGCAACACAAACTCGCAGGGTCACAAACAGCACCAACCCCCAAACCCCGCACCGTTTATTAATCTTTAACGAGCGAAAAATGTTACTTGTTGTAAAGGCTTTGCACTGAAACTGGCTATGAAAACAACGAAAAAACCCCCCCGGCTCGTAACCCAACCATTAAGTGCCACAACACACAACGTTATTAAAATTAAATGTCCACAATGAGTGATCTTTATGTCTTTCTGTCCGGCTTGCGTTGCCATTCCCTCTCCCAGGCCCCTACCGGATCAGTTCCTGTTTCAAGGGGAGACACCAGCCCGATCAGCACTCGACCACAGCACCGGAATCCATCAGCCTGCGTGCGAGCGCAGCTCAGCTTGCACACAGTATAATCAGCATAATTTAGTCACTCATTAAGTTTCATGTGTCGGATTTTCTTATCTAAATTTGATAATAATTTTATTGCTATTTTATTACCACTCTCGGTGTCAGACTCTTTGGCTGCCCCCTCCGCTCTTTTCCGGTCAACTCTTTCGCTCTGGCCGATGTGTTGTGTGCACTGCGTTTACGTCAAGTGAAACCTTCACGGCATCGTTCATTTTTTCTCTCGCTCTCCGTCCGTTATTCTACTTAATCTTTACACCGGAGCATCCGGCGGGGGCATATAAAGCTGATACAAAACACATGTGCGCACATTAGCACACCCTGGTACCCGCTGATCACAGACACACATTCAACACGCGATCGAGCGGATCAATACGGAAACTCCCAAAGCCACTGCATGTCCCATCGTCCCATCGGCTTTGTCCTTTTGTTGCTGTCCCCGATCAGTGGACAAGTGCGTGGATCGAGCCAATGCGGCTCCTGATAAGTGGCTGTGATCAGTCTTCACCCCCCCCCCCCCGGTCCACGCTTGCAGTCCACATGTGCCCGGATGTGGCCGCGGCCGCAAGTCGTAAAAACTTTGGGTGTACCGCGTTTATAGCTTGTTGTGCGTCGGCTTGCGCGACGTTTGGAGATGATTTCGCCTCGAGATGGTTTGATGGTTGTGTGTGTCTTTTTTCCCCCTGCTCTCTCTCTCTCTCGCTTCAGGCCCATTCAACCCTGTTTACAGCCGATTCGAAGACTCTTCCGCTCGCGGGATTTTATGGCATTTTTATCAATTTCTTGTGTGTACACACGCTCGGCCCCTTCATCTCCGGCCACCGGCTGGCTCCCGCGAGCAAACCGTATGGAAAATGTACACTCTGCAGAGCCCAAACCCCGTCATTAGTTAATTAGGCCGGCGAGCGGGGACGCCCAGTTCGGGCCCGCGGCAGCTCAGGAAGCAGCTCGCGCAGTTCGTGGAAGTTGGAGTTGGGGGGCCTCCGAAAAGGGCAAGGTTTGAGCTGCGTTTGCGCCGGCTGTTTGCGGGCGCGATCATGAGAATCGACATAATTAACCGTGAGTTTAATGTCTCTGTCTTCGCAGAAACCCGATCCAACCGGCGCTGATAAGAAATGGCCGTCCGTCCGGCTTCAGCTCACCGTAGCCTCACCTTTTGCCGAGGAATTGCCCAGTGCACACGGGACAGAAAAAATGGCTTAATTTAAGCACAAAACCGGTAACGCTTCCACTAATTATTTGCCGCGCTCCGGAACCCTCTGGAGTGGCCATCACAACCATCCTCTCTCTCTCTCTCTCTCGCTCAATTAGGTGCGGTAAAGTGTGAGCCACCGGACACCCCACAACTCACCGCGGCCCAGTAGTTTAGGGTGCCCATTTCGGACATCGGTGTGCGGTGTTGATAGAGCGAACGCTGTGAGTAATTGCAACTAGCCGGCGTACGATGGTGGTGGTGGTACGCGTTGTCCCGAAATGCTTCCGACTTGACGACTTAGCTTGACTCAAGACTCAATCTCCACTGCGCGGAGTCGAATGAGTTTCTAATTAGGCAGATGAAGCGCTTGGTGGCTTCGGCGAAGGTGAGGAGGCTCTCACACGTGGAATTCACGCCAATGGCTAAATTGCTGCTCGCGTACTACCTTGCTACCTGGAGTTAATTGAGCACCATGGGAAACTACTTTTTTATTTCTTCATTTTCTGCTGCAAGGAGTTTTGTAAATTGGTCCCGGAGTACAGGTGGTACCGGGCATCACTAACGATTAAAAGATTTTCGATCGCTTCATGGCTTTTGGGAACACTATTTTCCTCACATTTGCCGAAGCGCGGAAAGCACGCGGTGGCATTGGGAATTGGGGCTCGATCGATCGCTTGCTCTGAAAGGTGGGAAAAGGCGTATGAAACGGGGTTATTTTTTTTTTGGAGTGAATTTAAGCATTTTCTTGAACAGTTTGACCATCAAACGGATGCGTGGGAAAATATTTCTCCCTTTTTGTCAGAATTGGATGGCCATTTCAATAACAGCGGGACAGCTTGCTGTTATGGTTTGTTAAAGCAAATTATCTTTGTTTTTTTTTCCGTCAACTTCTCAACATCATCCTGGCTGTGCTCTCATCAGAAAGTTTTGAATTATTCGAACAATTACTAGCATCGGCTTTAGATCGTTGTCCGGTTTTGAGTAAACGGTAACGCTCATCACAAGTCATCTTGACGACTGTGGTTGTCATTTGTTCTCACTCAATTAAAACCGCTTCGCCAATGAATTCACTACCTCATGGCTAAATTACGGAAGCACACAGGCATGAATAAACAAATATTTGCCCCGAAAGGTATCGCTCATCGCATCGCGCTCTTTTTTTGCGGCAAATTTTAGCTCCAGTCAACGCATCACAATGAAAAAGGATTGCGTTTTGGGTTTTGCTTTCTGGCCACTGCTCAACAGCGTAACCCATAAAATCACCATCCTCGTCACTATCATCATCATCATCATCATCACCATTATCAAGCTGAAGTGAAACTTGATGAGCACGGGAAACATTAACAATCTCTGGTGCGAAGGTTACACCACGGCAGTGCGATTTTGACGAGACCCGGCTGTTGTTAAAGGGATCGCTCAGGATGACCACAATCATTCCCTAAAGTACGGACAAAGAGAGAGATAGAGAGAGAGAGATTGAGAAGTGTTTCGACCCAATTGGAAAGTGCTCCTGCAGATCCTTTTCACAGCCCGCAAGCCTCCTTCGCTCCGCTTTCTCAGGCTCAACATCCAATGGGGAATGAAACACAGGCTCTCGTACACCGTACACACCAACAGCCAGCTCACGATCAATTCTACCCACTTGGCCCGCAAAAAAAAA
>AXCO02006928.1:0-15684 GCA_000473525.2 Anopheles melas | reverse complement strand
TCTCACGCGTTTGCTCCGATTTTCTTCCATCAACATGGGGGCACACACGACGGCGCACATACTTCCAGTTGAGGGAAAGCCGTAGGAAAAATTGATACTTCTGCAGTGGCTTCATTCTTGACCGTCGTGCGTGCAGGTGTTTTCATCGCGCGATTTTGCCAGTGAAATAAGGCAGACTAAAGTTTCGTTTGCTAACACTATTTAACATTGAAACTGTGTAGTGCGTGATTCGTGAAGACGGCAGGCATTATTGCTGCCCAGTTTTTGTGCAAAACCCCCCCACCGTCAGTGAATGGAGATGTCTGGTGACCAGCCTGCAATCGATAAATATTCACGTGATACCAGTGGAAAGTGTGTAGCCTTGCTGAGGGGTGCAGCAATTGCTGCCAAGTAGAAAACAGATACGTAGCAAAAGTGTGTCCGAAGCTGCGAAGTGCACATTTCCGTGAAGTAGTCCCGCTGCCCCGTGACATCCTTCCACTTCCCCCTTTTAATTGCATTTCACACCACCTCGGGGGACACAACGCTGTCCCGGTGGTGCAATATATGAGTGAACCGTGTCCGCCGGCAGCTGCAAACTCCGGGCGGCCCTAGAGCATACTATTCGCTGTGCAGCTATGGATGAATGCCAGCATGAGCTCGACTTTGAGGAGCTAGAAAAACTGTGCAGACACACGCCGGAGGACGAACTGTCAGAAGCGGAAGCGGACCAGCTGGGTGAAACGGGCGGCACAGAGGAGGGAGGCGGAGCGGGCGAAAGGTTTAGAGATATGGTAAGCCCGATGGATCGATTTTATTTTCTCTCCCCTCTAAGGTCCTATCCTTCTTCGAGTGCACTTCAATAGGTTGGTGGACGGAGATTCCTCGGACGTAGTTGGGGTAGGTGCAGTGTGGGAGAGAGTCGATAAGAAGAAGAAGAAGAAGAAAAATGGCCACCCTATCGCGGACGGAAATCGATTCTAAAAGTAGACACGTCATTTGTGTCCTCCCCACAGGACACAGGCGCCTACAATTTATCTTTCTCGTGAGAGTCATGCCGAGAGGCGTCTTATACATCCCCAGCATCATCATTACGGCCGGAGAGCCCTTTTCTCAGCATGTCTGTGGGCGCGCTCGGCATCTCGTCATGATTATTGCCTTCAAATTCCTATTTTACCACCGCTTCATTTCCCACCAGAAGCTTGAAGAAATTTATTCCAATCCCATGGCTTGATTAATTCGTAATTATTCGTAACTGCCCATGGTTTTCATGGTAAGATGAAGGCCTTCAACTTGCTTACTGCAGCGCATCGAAGGCTACCACCAACCCAACACATCCAAGAGGGAGAGCGCGATGTAGCATGTGCGGCCTGTTATACGCATGCTCCTTCCATTTGTTTACGTCTGCAGTTGTCGGTGGAGTGTGCAGGTCCGCTCAGCAGTCAAAGTTAGGCATCTTCAGGGTGCATGAATCAGTTATGACGGAAGAAACGATAACGGTTACGATAAGTACTCTCTACTCACGATGGTAATGAGATGTTAATGCCGAAGGTTAGTGTGGTTTAAGTAAGTGGCCTTGATGTAATCAGCGGTCAAATCTTGGCATCTACCACTTCCAATTCGGAGTGGAATGTAGGAGAGAATCTTCAAGTGACGTCGAAGGCTGCTTCCACCTCGAACCAACGTTTGCAGTCATGAAACGGAAACTTTCATCATAAAAAAAAAACAAACAAACATTTAATTAATCGAGAAAGACACGTTTCCTCTCTATAATAATAATACGCCGTACCGTGACTAACATCACCTTTCACGTGAGCATTTTTCTTGCCTGGGTAGGATGGATGCCGCAGTTGAAGTTCATGAACTTCACCGCACTCGGAATGTTTGCCATCGTTTAGCCACTGCAACCATCGCCTTCGCCCTCGGTTATTGGCCTCATCCCCGACCACAGGTATTGTGGAGGAAAAACGGGCGTGAAAAGCCTGTGCAAAACCTGTGCCTGTGGGGAAGCGAGCGTCCAACGTGCTCTGCTGTCGTCGCATGTTCTGCTGCAGCGCGCCAGACAGACGCCTGGGCGCACATGCAACCCTTACCCGGCGTCCCTTGTCTACCCCGTTAATTATAGGTCTGCAGTGTTGTCTGGGGCTTGCGTTTGTATCATCAAATATGCAGCTTTTCTTTGTTTGAACTGCAAGGGGAACCACCCTGGGGAGCGAGGGGGGTTGTATTGATTCGGTATTACTAACACTTTGACAGATTACGTGACATTTCGAATGTCAACAATATTTATTGACATTTACAACACAAGATTGGATTCTTCGCGCCTACGTCCTACGCAACGGTAAGCCTCGAAACCAAGCTGAGAACATAGCGTCCTGTCCCCGCGAATGGCCTCAGGTCAAGCTGAAAGCCTACCCTCGTAACACCGCAAGCCACCCAAACATTAATCCACGCCGACCGAACGCGTATAACCTAGTCCCCCCTCTCAGCCGAATGATGTCAAATGTGGCAAACGCGATAAACCTTACATAATAATTGGATTTCTCCTGAAATAAGACACGGTCAGTCTTGAAGAAGTACCGCGGAGAAGGGAAAAGAGGTGCCAGTGGAAAGCGCTTCGTTCGTTCCGGACGTTTTCACATTTGGACAGATTTTTATATACAAATATTGCTCGCGTGTCCATAGCTAATGCAATGTGCTTTGAGCACGCCCAGTGCGCAGTTGGGCAGAAATCGGCGAAAACACCGGCTGTCACCAAAGCGCACACACGGGACACCGAGGTTGACAAATTTCGTCCCTCGAAAACCGTCCACGGCACTATTCCATGGTTCGTTGCGCTTTCCGTCCGGGCGGGTCGTTGCAATTTATTTCCCTTTTGTCGATCCGGTCCGGGCGCCCCCTGGCTGTTGGTGTGCTTTTGCTGCTAAAGTACCTTCAGTCGCGCGTTGTGTTGTCTTCGCCGCAATCGCGTGCGCAAAAACAGCGCAACAGCGGTGCTGGCGTGGATCTTAACTTTCGATTTTCGACAAAACGGCTTCCCCTTTCGCTCGGTTCTCGGTCTAAACGTCGATGCACCAAATCTCCGGGAAACCGGGCCAGAGAAAGTCACGATTTAGCAGCATACAATAAAAAATAAATAAATACAGAAACATAGCCCCTTCGGTACCGAAAATTTGGAACCGAACCGGCGAACGTGGCGGGGTGCGGCAAAAAGGGTCCAAAATCGAAAATTGGTTCAATTGGCTAAAAATTTACTTTGCTGCAGAGCATATAATTTTACCCTAAATAATTCCTTTCTCTCGTACACGTGCACACTCTTTTGCCGCAGCAGCAGCAAAACGCCAGAGAGCTGCGTGATGGGAACCTGTGGGCGACGAACCCTAAGACCACGTGCACGTTGCTTTTAATTTACTTTTGATTGTGTGGCACTCAGAAAAAAAAAACTCAATATTATTAAAACGATTGATATCTGCAATTCAAGCAAAAAAAAACATTTACTTTCAAAATTTGAAAGCATACCAAAAAAAAAAAACATTTACTTTCAAAATTTGAAAGCATACCAAAATTGACACGCGATGCTTGCAATTGCTAAACGGCACCAGACGCTGTGCCGAAGCGGCCCAATTGATTTCATTTCATTTTTGCAGATAAAATTGTATTTTTCTCTCCGTGCCGAAGCGGCCCAATTGATTTCATTTCATTTTTGCAGATAAAATTGTATTTTTCTCTCCTCTTAGTTTCTTCTTTCCCAGCCCCTATTATACGGCGTTTGCAGATTTTTTTTATCGAAATAAGCTACATCGTACACCACCGGTGCGCAATCGATTCGCGTGTTGCTTCGCCATTTCGACCGATCTAGCTGCGGAACATCCCTATGTGCGATGTTTCGTGTTAGATCACGGAGGGGAAAAGATAAATATTAACACACGTATAAAACTGGCAAAGTGATGGCAAGCAGTGTGATGGCAAAAAAAACCCCCCAGAACCCGTTGACGGCTGTTTGCCAATGCTGGGATATTATTTTCTACATGAACAACAATCGATCGACCAGATACTGGGGGAGTCGAGATCCACTCTTTGATTGCACCAGCATAAGCAAGAAATAGGACAGGCGTTGTTTGGTGCCAGATCGTAGCCCTACAGGGTCAAAAGAGAACCGGAGCGAGACGGATAATGGCAAAGTGCTTTGAGGCGCTAGGATAATTGAAGCAAAAACACTAAACGTACAGCAGTACCCCTGTGCCATGGATGCCATGGATGCCATGAGCCAGTGTGGCGCAAAGCATGTTGTTACCTTTTTACCATTCCACGATCTGCTCCTAACGTGCTGGTTGTTTGGGGTGCAGCAGCAAAAAAACAAAGGGAAATGGAACCTCCTGTTCCACATTTTCCACAAGCTTCGAACAAACAGCGCTTATACCGTTTGGAGCAATGAAAGGTTAATAACAGGTTAATTTCATCCATCCCATTCAATTTCCCATAAGCATAAGATGGTTGGTATTGCTGCGATGGCACAGACATACACACTGCCCGGCCTATTGTGCATTATTGCACCGAGTTGGCACATAATTGGATAACCCCGTAATGAAGATAAACGGATCTACTTTTCACAAACAGCACAATCGTCTCCACCGAGAAAGGGCTTGCGAGTGAGTTCAACAACAAACAAAAAACACACACACCCTCCCAATAAAAGCGTCTTTTGGGGTGGAACATTATGTAAGCTTTATCGTGCGGAGTCGTCTTTCGTCTTGGGTTTCGGCGTTGTGGTTGTTGAAACGTTGATGCGATGCGCATGTTGTGCAACGAACGAAACTGCGTGCAGCACTAGAATTTGATATTTTATCGCAAATCTGCACCATGTCATGGCGTTTTGGCATTCACTGAGCTTTAGAATACACAATCGGGCTTGGCAAACGCCCAAAGCGCACCGAAATCAATGCCCCTGAATGTCAAAGCAAGGAGGAATGGTTCGTATTCGCCACTGCAGCCCCTAAAACCCCTCAAAAGGGAATAGTTTGACGGTAGTGAAAGGTCGTAAAATGGATTATCCGAATAAAAAAGCCATTTCACTTTTTCTCTTGTGTTGGGGCCATCCTCTTGGTTCATTGTGAACGATTGAAGTTGTTTCAGTTTTGAAAGAGTTAATTCCCTTTTTTGTGTGTGTGTGTGTTTCCTCGAAAAGGCTCTTCATCAATCTTCCCACTTAATAAGCCCAACATTAACGCTCATAATGCTAAAGAAATGCTTCCCCTCTCGTTGGCGTGGCGTTCGCTCCATTAACAAGACTACCTAGCTTTAGACCTTTCTCCATCGCAAGTCTTTAACAAAAAACAAAAAAACGTGCCAAAAATCATCTTGCTCTTCCATTAAACGGCGGTCCAAACAACGTCCGTTCGCCGTTTGCTTGTACTTGTACGCGGCCATAATGCCAGAAATGTGCGACTTCCTCCTTCTTTCTCCGGGATAGCTCCCGTCATCATTTACGCGGCCAACGGTTTCACCTTCACCTGTGCGCTTCTGGTTTGCAGATCGTTCGTTCGCAGGGCACCTGAAATTGGCTGTCCCACATTCGCAGCTGCATACAGCCACCGGCCAACCTTTCACCGGTTGGTTTGGTGCGCGTTGTGGTCACAATAAGAACAGTAACAAAACAAAAATGATACCAAAATCGTGGTTAAACACCCTTTTCCGGAACACACTATTATGGCACGCTCGGGCTAATGCTGTGGCGTTAGCTTGGCCCGCGATAATGTAAAAGAGATTAACACTAGAGGATGGAGAGAGGAAAAAAACACAAGACCTATACTGCAATTTTCGAGCCTGCCTGGAAGACACCCGCAGGTCAAACTCGTGTGTCGGAAGCTCACTTTCTGCCAGTACACCAAAGGCCCAAATCCGTTGAGATGGGTGGAAAACACACAAATGGCCCCGCCCCAGAGTAAATCGGATCGCTTTACCGGGGTAGGTCATGCTTTCGTACATAACCACGTGGGTTAAGGCGGAGGCATGTGTACAACAGACATGGTAGCATGTTAAAGCCCAACATGCCCATTAGGCATGGGGTTCAAACGTTCAAACCGTTTAGTGGCGTCCGGTTAGGCGGTTTGACTAGTTCGTTAGCTAAATGAAAGCATACAAATACCACAGCCAATGTTGTTACTATTCATTTCTCCGATCGCAAAATACAATTCAATTTGTTGGTTTATCGCGTTAAGAGGCGAATCAAAAGCTACCGCACGAGCTTGTATGGTGCAAAAGGTTAAATCGTTGCAGTGGTGCATGCACGTTCCACCTCAAAATGTAAAGAAACTAGAGCTTTTTGATTGCCTCACGGGTGGGGGGTTAGGCATTTCAAAGTTGAAGGTTGTTTCATGTTTGTTCGACTTTAATGGAAAACACACACACACACAGGCACGCAGGCACGAGCGCAGAAAGTTGCTCTTCCTTTGCTGGCCCGCAGCATGGAACGGGGTAGGTAACGAGCCGTACGCAAATGTTTACATTGGCATGGATGGCTTGGAGTGTGGCCTTGGCAGTGGAGCTTTGGTCAACATGCAAGCAGCGCACAACGATGGGTCGATTTTTTATTTGCTTCTCCTTCGACTAGTGCCCACCCTGTGGGAAAGCGAAAAAGTTTTGAGAGCCCCAAACGTTTTACGTGCAACTGTGATCCCATGCTGTGAGGAGGGTATTTTAAAGCAGCTATGACTCAGTGGTGCTGAAGAAAAAAATTAAAAAACGTGGAAAAAAGATTTATGTTACGCTTCACTCTTGTCTACCTTTTTGAGAAAGAAAATTAATTCGTCCACCGTACAGCAACGGCTGCTCTCCTTTCCCGCCAATGTCGCAATGTTAGTAAACAAACCGTCAACACCCAGTGCGATTTGACAGCTCCACTCAACCGAGCTGTCAGGCGCGTAGACTAATTTTTAATCCGCTGTAATCTCCCCCCACAAATAAACACTTCATAATTTTACCATAAATCTATAATCATTTTGTTCCTCCCCCTCTCTCTCTTGCACAGGGCCAATCGGAGAGCAAGAAAGCGTCGAAGAAAGCGGCCACCGACACTGGCCTGCACACCAAGGGGACGGCTATGTCGTTTGGCTTCAAGAAGCACAAGGTGCATCAGGCAACCACCGGCAACAACGGTACGATCGGCACAACCGGAAACAACAAATTGCCACCGGGTGCGGTCACACATACCGGTGACGGTGGTGTCGGTGCCGGCGCAGAACCAGTCCCGGGAGCGGTCGCTAATCAGATCAAGAAGTTCAGCCACAGTAATCACAACAACAACAACAACAATAACATCAACAACAGCAATAATGCGACACTGGAAAGGGAGAAAGCGGAAAGGGAGCTGGTGCAGGCCACCGTCATCTCAAACCCGGGCGTCGATGCGGCATTTAGTGACAACAACGGAAATAGCGGTAAGTGTGCGGAGGGGGTGTTTGTTGTTTCCACTTAAGATAAATAACGTTAGCAGCAGACAGAAGACGCGCACACACAATTAGAAAACAAGTATCAAATGTCAATCTAATGGTTCGGGTCAACGACATCATTGACTGACAGGTTGTTGTTAGTATTCTCAGTTCAGCTCCAGGCAGCTGTTAGGTTCTGTTTTGGACCATTCTTTCGCCTCATTTCTCTTAGCGAAGCGACCAGTAGTAGAATTAGCAGCTAGAACTGATTCCGAATGTCAAACGCTTTCCTCATCGCACTGTTTGGATGTTCGTTCAATCAGATCATTTCCTTCGGTAATAGACGGCTACGGCCAACCTTCCTTGAACACGTGTTTTCAAACCCCTCAGCTGCGTGTCTTGTCCGTACTTAGAATATAACATTTCCCATTGTTGCCCTCTTGCTTGCCCCACAGGATCCGTAGAGTCGGTGGACGACGTGAGCGGTGGTGTGATGGGCCCCGGCCGAACTACGGCCTCCACCGGCCGTTCTACACCGCGGCTGCAGCCCGCCAAGAAGGACAGCAACGGGGCGCCGTACCGCAGCAATCGGTTCGGCTTCCGCACCAACAACATCGTCCGGCCGGCATCGGTCGGGCTGCAGCCCCGGGTGGCCAACGATTTTGACAAACATTCCTCCACTACTACCCACACCAACAACAACAACAACAACATCCACGCCCATAACAACAACAATAACAACGTGTACGTCGTTAACGACAAGCGCCGCTCCAAGAGCGCCTCCTCAGCAGCCAGCGCACGCACAACCTTTACGCCGCTGCCGGGCACAACAGTGGCGGCGGCGGCTGCAACCGGAACCGGCGGGAACGGGGCGATCGTGCTGCACCAGCACGCGTACGGTGGGGGTGCAACTGCGCTGCATCGTCCGCTGCCGAAATACCAGGCGCCGAGTACGAAAATAGCCCACGCCACCGTGCCGGACTCCAACAGTGGTGCTGGCGGGACTTATCAACAGCAGATGACGAAATGCAACCAGGGAGAGCATAAAAATACTCAGCATTCCGGTGCCGGGGCGAAGCAGACGGCCCAGCAGCATCAGTATACGCACGGCAGCGAAGCCGGCCAGAACGCACCAAGCGGTGGTGGTCTATGGTAAGTACGTTAGAACTGGTTGCGTTTTAGCACTGTGTAAAGGAAACTATTTATGTGAACTTTTGCTGTAAACAGCGTGCCAACCATCTGCGTCACGCGTCCGTTCCGAATTTGCGTGTGTTTGGCATGCTTCCTTCCCCAAAGAGACAGTACAAGCCAGCAGAATGATACATTTATTAATAGCTACTCTCTAACCGTCGTTGTGTTTTCATTTGCAGTGCAAAACCACCACTGACTGGCAATGGGCATACGGCCGGCGGCACCACTACATCGGCCAAACTAGGTCAGGAGGCGGCCACAACGGCCAGCAAGTTTACGCTGCACACGTCCAGCCTGCCGAAACCGCAGTACCCGGTGTCGATCTCACTGACCGGTACTACCGCCGGATCCGCTGCCGCCGCCACCGCGACCGCCAGCTCGCGCTACACGATGGACACGAAGGGTGCCAAGCATGCGGTCAACGTGAGTCGCAAAGAGTTCGCCAACACGAACGTGACCGGGGCACCCGCGCTCGAGGACACGACCACCACGACAACGAGCAGCATCCGGATGCCGCGGCAGCGCTACCGCAACCTGGAGATGGTGATGAGCGGCCGGCACAAGTTCGAGGTGCGCGATCTGGAAGCGCTAACGACGGAACCGATCGTGCCGCTGCCACTGCCGGAGCTGCCGAGTGCGTTCTGCAGCACGGGCAACCAGCGAACGGCACCGCTCAGCGGGCTGATCCGCTCGACCGAGCTGAATGCCAGTGCCAATGCGTCCGCCCTGCACGACGATATCGACATCAACGATAACCGGTACGAGCAGGCCGAGCCGGGCGCGGCAGAGGAGCAAGTGACACCGGCGGCACCGGACGGCGAAGGGCAGAAGGAAAGCCTCGAGGAGGAGAAGCTGCTGCGCGATAACAATTCGTCGGAAAAGAGCCTGATCAAGGGCGGCGCGATGAAGGAGCTGATGGAGAGCTACGAGGAAAGCAAGAGCTCGACGCCGAGCTGCTCGCGCGCTTCCTGGTTCACGGCCGGCGAGGCACTGGCCGCGAAAGACTTTGGCATCCGCAGCCTAACGAGCAGCGTAGAGAGCAGCACATCGAGGCAGACCGATTCGATGCCCGGCAGTGCACAGGACGAGCAGGAAGAGGAGGACATCAGCTCCATCACCATTACGGCGGGCAATCCTTCCGCGTTCTGTAAGTTTTGCTACGCACGAGAGAAGTATCCCTGTTTGCGCTGCTCTAACCTTTTATTGCGTCTTCTTTGCAGCTTCCATTTCAGCGCCAATCCCGATGGATGTTTCCGCCACCAACCTGGACAGTGTGTCGGAGGTGCTGGTCAGCTTCACCGATCCGGGCACGGATCCGCTTGCTAGCGGGGGCGGCGATGCTGCCACCGAACCGAACCGGATGTACCGCAACGAGCAGGCCAAGTTTGCGGAAATGGCCGCCGCCATCAGTGATGTGCTGCTGCTGGACGATGAAACCTCCCCGACGGACAGTCTCGTTAGCAGCTGTACGGAGAACTCGGACGACGTGAAGAAACCGCGCGGCGGCAAGAAAACGGCCGAAAACACGCGGGAAAAGGAGAAGGACATCGATGAGATCTCGCCCGAGCTGGACGAGCTGACCAGTCCCGTCTCGCCCGGCACACCGACCCATGCTTCCAACTCACTGTCGCTGTCGGACGGCGGGAGGGATTTTCTGATTGACGACGAAATCGCCGACCAGCCGGGGCTGGTGTTCGATGAGGGCAGTACGCTCGATCTTGGCTCGCTCAATCTTAACCTGACATCACAGAAGACCGACACCGATCGAACGCTAAAGGACAACCACAATCGAGCTGCTGCTGCAGCCGCTGGCACTGCAAACGGGGCCGGCTGCCAACCGGCTGCAATCAGGGCGACTCCACCGTCAGCGCCCAAGCCGAGGAGGGCTATGCCGGATGCGTACGAATCGCCGGCCCTGTCGCGCAAGTCGACACGCAGCGGCAATCGCATGGCGCGGGCAGAATCGCTCGACACGCTCTCACCGTGCGACTCGATCGCGTCCGATGACTTTATGCTTGACTTTGACTGCAACAGCAGCATGGACTCCATCGATCGGTATGTTACAGTGGGCGGGTTAATTACGTGTCCGTGCTAATTATCTTCTGTTTTCGGTGGTTTAGGGTCGCTCGTTCCAGTATGGGTGGCAGCGCTAACGGGTTAAACTCGATGGACGAGCTGCAGCTGTGGTCCGAGCTGGAGAACAAAGGCGGACACATCATACGCGAGTGGAGCACACTGCTACGCAGCAGCCCGCAGAGCAACAGCACTCACAGGTGAGTGGAAGTTTTGTCTCACTGCTTTTCACTTTCTTTCCGTTGGAAATCAAAACTGAACTGCGAGGTGCGGTGTAAGCCCTTGGCCGGTGAAGATTTTACGCGCCTAAAAGTATGCAATCGTGTGCACATTTATAGCATGGTGCTAGAAAACGTTATAGCATGGTGGATTGACGGAAGCTGCTATAAAATTTAATTTGAATTTGCTGTTTTCTCACCATGTGGGGCTTGAACTTTGTCTTGAAAGTCTTTAAATGTATTTTATTTGCTGAAGTCTTCACTGTACCAAACAGTTTTACAAATTACTTACTACACAATGTATCGAGTGTATTGCATTGTGTACCTTGTAATTCAAATTCTCCGCCCCATGTAATAGTGCCGTCGGGCTCGCTCGGGTGTCTCCTATTTCCCGTACCGCCTGTCGATTTTTGCAGTGTCGGCTCGTTTTTTTTTTGTTTGACATATCAACGTCCAAACGGTAATCCAACGGCAAATTGGCTTACCCTTTCGCATGGCTGCACTAATGCTCGGACGGTTCGACGTATTCGATGTTAACCCCTGGGCTAGGCTAGGTTCGTCCCTAATGAGAGCGGATTACCGTCACCCTCATTAGGGTCGTGCTCTGCTCCCCCTACATGCGAACCGGTTTTGTGTTTGTATGTGTCTGTGTGTGTGTATGTCATCGCAATCGAAATGATTGTCTTTCCTGCTGCCCTTAAAGTGCTCTCCGAGGTTGCGAAATAAGTTCAGCTAGCCACACACACATACACACACACACACACACACACAAATCGAATAGCGGATTCGTTTTTCGGGACGCCCAAAGTACTCTCGTTTGCCATTTCCGGCAACGCGGCCCCACTTCATTATTGCTTATGTTGGTGCACGGTGGCGGCGATCGAACGAAAACGGAACGAGCGAACTTAAAGCGCCCGTAGTTGCACAGTCATTTGCACACCATTTGTCTTCGTGAGCCCTACCAAAAGGGGTTTCTTAGTATTGGAAATGCCTTGTTTTTGGAAGCTATTGCTCTTATTGCTCTCCCCAAAAGCAGTATAAATCGCTTCTAAAGCTGTCATAGCTGCAGTCGGGCTTCAATGTTTGGAAATTTGTTTTCCCTCGATCCTCCGAAGCGCAACTAATGGCGATTATGATACACCCATTGGGGGCAGATTATCGCGATCATGTTACTAGCCTTACTCCATCGAAGCCGGTGTGCTTGTGCGTGTGTTGATGAGCGGGAAACGGGAAATATATTACTGACGGGTTGGGGAGCGGAAAGTAAGTATGATGTTGCAACATTATGCCTTTCTGGCTCGGGCTAAAGATTCGTTCTATAAAGGGCGTACCGCTGAACGGTTAGTCGATGTACTGTTATGTAGAGCAGCGACTAGTGGCGGGGAGAGAACTCATTTGGTGCAGTACGGTGTAAAGGTTTGCGCACGAAACGATTATACCAAAAAGGCATCTACATAGCAACTTCACAGCTTAACCTTGACATACACCGAAACAGGGGGGGGGGGCATTATGCTAATTACTTTACAGCTAGACATCACCATGAAACACATATTAAACCATTCTTTTGTTGGTGCTTTTCATGCACCCTCAAAAGAACCTTGCAAAACCTTATTTTTATACAACACACTTTGCTAGTCTTTATTTTCAGTTTTTACTTACTAGAACCGCGTTTAAGCTACTTGCTCTAGAAACAAAATCACTGCCAGCCCAACCACACCACACCGTTATGGAATGCACCACCACCACCACCACCACCGGGACGATGATGTGCATTAACCACAATTTTACAACTCTTCTAGTTCCTTCGCAGCGCTTGGCTGCCCTTTGCTCGCTCGCGTGAACTTCGCCTGTGTGTGGGGTGGCGTGCATTGTGTTTTCAACCGCGCGCACAGCTGATGAGAACGCACGTTCGCGTGCGCTGTGGTGGTGATGGTAGTTGTGATGAGAAAGCCGGTTTTTTGTTGTTGTTGTTTCTCTCAAATACCACAGCAAATAGGGGATGGAAGCTGCTTTTGGGTTTATTGCTCTCTTTCTTTCTTTCCCTTTTGAACCTAATCTCACCGTATGATCATGAATGATCTTCATGGTGTTGTGTATGTATGTGTGTCTTAAAAAAGTATCTTCAAGACACGAATGATCTGATTTGAGGTAAAGGTGTGTAATTACAGTTACTTGTGTGTTGCACAATCCTTCTTGCCTACAAAACGGTGTGTCGATTCTAATGGCTCAAACAGTTGAGAAGCTTTTCTTTTCACCCCCGGGTTGCAAAGGGATGTTATGCTGGCCGACACACAAACACCACCTAGAGGTTGATTTTCCACCACTCGGTGCCATCGGTATAGGCAACACCACCACCAACACCACAACGACTTCGAGCCTTTGGGGTGAGTCACACGCAACCGTGTGTACTCGCGCATTCATCGGTCGGTCTACGAGCCCACCGCATCACACACACACACACTCTCTCTCTCCGATGCTCTCTGGTGGCAGGTTTGGCTTGCCCGTTCAGTTCTTGGTGTGTACGTTTTACGGCCACAACATAGCTGCCGTGGCTCGGGCTGTGATGCTGGCAGCCCTTATTCAGTATTTGATCGATCCTCACACACGCGTACACACAACCTGTGTGACGCAAGGTTATCTGGTTCGATCAACCACCAACCAGCGGTGTTGGTGATACTTGATAGAAGGGCAAAGATCGACCTCACGGCCGTCAGCTGTGATCGGCTTTGGGCGGTGTGAGGTTGCCGAGCAGCAAAACTATTCGGAGTATTTCCCTCGCCAGTGATCAGTGGTGATGGTGAGACAAAGAGACTTTCCTAAAGGGTGGTTGTGGTGTTTTGTCGTCCATCCGTTACGAGCCTTTGCTCGGTTCGAATCCATTCCGTCCGCATGCTGCCCGCCGTGCTAGTTCATACTGTTTGTGTTTAGTTTCTAATTTTGACATCCCACTGGTGGCGACGGCAAATTAGAAACGTGGTGATACAGTTTTGCTCTCTCTCTCTCTTTCTCTCTCGTGTGTGCTCGAGTAAACGCGATCGCGTGTGTTTCTGTTTATGGTGCATCATTTCCTGCAACCTGTTCAGGGTCAACCGACAGACAGACACAGCCGTTGTGGAACGTTTAGTTTTCTTGCATTAAACACCACCACCACCACCACCAAGCACCACCGATCAAGTGTGATTTAGTGTGGTAAAACAAAAAAGAAAAGATATTTTTATTGTTTTGTGCCCCCGATCTCTCCCAGTAGCACACGATCTTTGCAGTGTGTGTGTGTGTCTGTCTAGTCTAATGCGGCTTTTATTTGATGTTTGATGCACCCACGAAAAAAAGGGAAAAATACATCAGCTGATGAGTGAGAAGAGGTGGTTGAGTGTTTGGGGGCTTTGGTGCAGAAGCAAATAGTCTGTAGTTGCACGTCGGTGGCTCACGCGGTCTGCTATTTGCGTTGTGTCAATAGTGCAAGTGCTTAAACCATTATTAATTCAGTTATATGAAGTATTCAGTTTGTGTTTGCAACATTCTATAAAATCCTGCAAGTGCACAAACCATTCAAAAGTGGTTGGATCAAACAAAAAAGGCCTAAAACTCGTCCGACAACAGCTCAACCTCAGCTTTAAATTACCGAAAAAAAACCACAATTTACAGTTGAGAACCGCAACAACCCGCTCCTTTTAGTTCATCAACCCGTCTGTAAAAAAGCCCATCCAACTTCCAACATTAAGAATGTTTGCGTTTTGCTAGCTTCTTCCATCGCTTCCACGCGTTTGTCTTTGACGACGGTGTATGCTGCAGCATAGGGTTGGCCGTTTGATACGTACCTGGTGTGCATGAGACGTGAAAATTATTGAAAGCCAGAAGCTTTGCTCCTCCTCTGTCGGTTCTGCGGATGTTGTAAAATTATCAGTGAAGTGTGCTATGCAGTGAAGTGTGGTTGTGTGTTGGTTTGTGTGGTTCGATCGGGAAACGTATATACTTGTCTTACTGTGGTTGCAAAACGCCAGCCAAGAGGTAACAGCAGAAGCCAAGCAAAACACCACCCAGATCACGATGAAGGATTGTGAAACGACGTCGGTTGAGAATGCAGCACCGCCGGCAAGTGGCGTCGGTTCGTCGCCGGTTGTGGTGCTGCAGGAAAAACCGACTCCGGCTACGGCGCCCACCGCCACCACCACCAATGGGTAAATGATCGTTTCTATCCATCTTGTAGTTTTTTGTAGCCGTGTGTTTTAGCAGGGCAAAGAAGCAGAAGAGGGAAAACTAGTCTCCACTAGTGGCTCTATTCTATTCAAATTTCAACACCACTACTTCCCCTTCAGTGCGTCACAGGGCATGTGTATCTTGTGTGGAAATTATGCATTTCAGCGGGTATATGGCGCATTCACAGGCTCCAATTTCCATGCTCCGAGCGATGTGTGGAAATAGTCGAGACACGAAACTGGCAAACGGCGGAAGCTTTCGGGCGCGAATGAACGCGCTTCTATTATGCCGAAACAATTGCAACGCACGAGACCAGCTTATTAGATGCACATCATATTAGAAAACGAACTCTTTTCTTATAAGCATTTCAGTGGCATTAGTGGTTTCCTCATTTTTCTTGACTAATTGAAAGTGGACTACTCATTTGCAAAATTAATTCCAGTGACACACAAAAAGGCAACCAACCAAGGGGCAAATCGTGCGTTTGCTTTGCATTGGAGCACGCTGGCAAAACACGCAAATCGAATCGTCTAATTTGCCAATAAATTTAAGCAATGCTGCACAGGCGAGCGAAACTCTCGTACCGCTATTTAAAAGCA
>AXCO02006927.1:0-15544 GCA_000473525.2 Anopheles melas | reverse complement strand
CCCTTGTAACGAAGAGAGGAAGCACTCCACAGCGTCCGTAGAATGTTTAGTGTTTTGCGAAAGCAAAAAAAGGCTGCTAATTAATCATCATCAGGAGAAAAAGACGAGCTATGTTGGGCTGTTTCACCCAACACACACACACACACACACACACAGAATTGGGACTGTAACCGCATAGATCCCTCAGCATCATCTCCGCTGCTTGGTGATGTAATGATGACAGATCCATCCAGCCGGTCGAATCGATTTTCTGCCCAACCCAAGGACCCCCACGCGGCTCTGAGAGTCAATGAAGTCACGTGCCTGGTCCGTTGTGCTTCAGCTTCGGAGGGCGCCGGGTGGGGGATACAGCCGGTTGCGTTTTGGTCTCACGTGAAGCCTTTCGAGAGTGGTAGCCAGCTGGCAAATCGAGAATAAGAATGATGTAACACCGGACCGTCGTTCGTCGAGGGCTTGCCGAGCACGTCCGGCTGGGCACACAGACGGCGAAGAAGGAACCGAAGCGTGAAAATGCTGTGTGATGCATTTTTTTTTACACCGAGTGCACTTTTAATAGTTTCGTTGACCGTGAAACGGCGAACGGAGGCGCGGACACGATAGGATGAAAGCAAAGCATAAATCACCCAACCGGGTTGATTGATGTTTTTGTGTTTGTTGCTTTCGGGGGTAGGCATTGCATTAAATTTGATTTTACTCCATGCGGTGCTGCTTTAAACTTTAACCCGTAGATAAAGCTATGCAGGGAGCGATAGGTTGTTGTCCTTTTAGGATTGTTTATAAAGCATAATGTTCGAGGAACAGAGAAGACCACCCAAAGAAAGAAGATGAAATTGAATTCATATCGTGGTGCATTTCAAATAAGGATGGCAATATATGGTTCGAATATTATGGCTAAAACGGCTGATAAACAAACAAGTTCGGGAAGGATACCGTGGCAGAATGCTGAGCGCAAAAGAGGCCCGTTTTGCGTGGGAAGCGCAAAGCGAAAGCAAAAGCTTCATGGAACTTGGCTTCGATTCAACGCCCACAGAAGTAACGATGCCGTTCTTCTACTCGGAACAATGGAGTGCGTAACCAGTACGCAAGCACGTGTCCAGGATCGGATATGTATTGGGTAAGTATGCGTTTATATTGTTTGCAAACCCTACGGAATCCGCCCAGTCGCCGCAGCACGACGTTTCATAAACAAAACCGCCTAAAGTTATGCAACTGTCATGACAAAACTAGCTCTTTTAGATAGTGGCTATTATTTGCTTAGCATCTTCTACACACAATGCAATTTTAGGATCATTTGTTCTTCGTTTGCACATGACGAATGTAACCATAATGGAAGGTTATGAGATACCTTTCGTATTACTCATAGCGAATTCCCAGCAATGGCGAAACAGGAAGTAGTAAAACCGAGCTATTCCGTCACCAACCGCTGGCCGTCTTGCGATGGTGCATTATTATTGTATGTTATTTAAATTTATAACGCTCGACAGTAATAAAAAGCACGGAAAACAAAAGATAAGCGACACTGCTCATACACCCGGTAGCACACCATCTTCTGTGGTCGTGTGTCGCTTACTGCTAAAGAGGACCAAATATATGTTGCCAAATGGCAAAGCGGTGTTAAAACGGGCCGCTGCCAAAATCGGTTCCAGTTCGTTGATATTCTCCCGGCAGGTTCGCCAACGGTGATCGATTCGGTCGGCGCACTTGGCTGATCACGATTCATTGAACCAGGGAGCTCTCTCTCTCTCTCCCTCTTTCTCTCTTTCTCTCTCTGGCCTGGCCTGCGGCATGTTTATTTTATCGCGGGCTTAAATTTTGTTTACCACCACTCACCAGTGACATCACAATTAATTATTCTCTAACTCTCGTTGCCGCCGTCGCACGTGCTACGGGGCGGCTCGTTCGATCGAATGAATGAGGGGCTGAGGTCCCGATTGAGACGATTAGATGAATCAATTTACATACAATCATCATTGCCAGATTGCTTGCCCCCGTGTGCTAGACATTAGACAGGACCGAGGCGAGGGACCGAGCTGCACAGCGCACACCAGAAGCGTTTCTTCTCAAGCGTGAGAGCTCATCCGTCAGTTTGGATTAATTATCGCATGACAAGATCGCTTCGCACGTGCTTCCGATGTTTTGCTCTTGCCTGGCGGGACCGTTGCCGAGGCACAGGATAAGGGGTTAGTGTGCATTTGGGGTCTGCCGACCGACCGACGCCAGAAACCGGAAGTGCGCGCGGAACACTCTGCGCAAACTTCAGTGTGTAAGGCAACGCAGACCGGGCCTGGTGTTAGTTCCGCGCTCTAGAAAACGCAAAGGTTTTTTTTTTTTGCGTGTGCTTGTGCGTGATTTTGAAAATATGAACTGACAATACGTCCACTCGGTAACGCAATTAACGGTCACTTCTTTCCCCTTATCGCAGCAGGCGCAGGGAAATATATTGTTCTTGTCCGTTCCTGTTCCGTGTGTGTGTGTTTCAATTGTTTGGTGTGTATTTTCTACCATATTTTTGTGTTGTGGTGTTAGTTGGGAAGGACAGCAGGGGGAATTCCATTCGCCGGGTTCCGAACCGGGTTCTGCAGTGTTGGAACATGGAAATGCAAAAGAAATAAATAAAGGAAGGGCTAAAGTTATTCCTTTGCCATAGCGCCGGAATATCTGCATGCGTTGCGCGTTGTAAACAAAATGCAAGAGAGTGTGTGAGAGAGAGAGCGCGCGCGCCCGCTCGCGACCGGTAAAGGGGCGAGCGAAAGAGTTGAGCGATTGCTGGAACGAGAGAGAGAGAGAGCGCGCGCGCGCTCGCTGGAAGAGAACATTCGGCGAACCGATTACGAGAGTGAGAGAAGCACCAGCCGCGTTGAGTGCGCGTTTGACTTTACACGCGTATAAAACTGCTGTTGCGCGAAATCGGCGGCTTTTGTTCGAGCGTGTCCCTCGTCAGTGCGGTTTGGCGACGGTTTGGTGTCCCGTTTTTGGACGTGCGGACGTGCCTCAAATCCAACAAGCAAAAAAAAAAAGGCAAGTGAAGCCGGATCCCGCAGCCCGCCGGATCGCGCAGGTTAGTTTTGCGGTGGTAAATTGAGCGTGACCGGACAGCGATGCGCGACAGTGGTCCGTCCGCCAGCGTGGTGGCAAATCGTGGCCAATAGTTTGGCGTCAAAGTTGTGCTATCGCAATCGAAACACAAAACTACCGGCGAAACCGGGGATTAGTCAGTAAGAATGTAAACTCGTCATCGGAAACTCTCTCGAGTGCCGCGTGTGTGTGTGTGTGTCATCAAGTGCAAGGGTGATTGTGGGACACAGCGCGCGATGTTCCCTGATAATGCGTGTTCTTTGGCAGGAAGAAATCTCGGTTCTGTCCCTTGCCCAGTAAAGATGTGCATGTGTGTGTGTGCGCGTGTTTGTGTGTGCGTTGTTTTGCCTTCTTTTTAAACTCGAACAAACGGAACATTCGGAACATTCGGACCCATCGTTCCTTCCCCGCTCATTCCACCGAGACAGTTTATGAATGATAGCAGAGGGTCCAAGCGAAGAAGAAACGGGTTTTTGCCACGGTTCAAGGCAGCGGCGGCCGGTTGAGTGGACTTTGGGTTTGAGAGTTCGAATCGAAGCTCGAACAACGTGCCGATGGCCACGCGGGAACGGACGGGAAGAGAGAGAGAGAGAGAGAGAGAGAGAATTGGCCGGGCAGAGTCTCGCAGTCAGTGCAGAAGGTTTCTTTTTTATTGCATTGCGCAAACTATGTGTGTGTGTGTTTGTGGAGGTGAAAGTTTCGGGTCCGAATCGAAGGTTCAAGTTCGCCCAAAGTGTCCTACAGAGGAGTCATCGAAAAGCAAGAAAAACTGATCGCCGCTGAAAAGGAAACCCTCAGTGTGTGTGTGTGTCTTTCCGTTTGTCTGAGCCGTTTTTGTTCGGTTGTTTGTCACACGCGCCCAAACTATCCTTTGCCGAAGTGGCTACCGGTTTCCGGTTGGCTCTCGCCCTCCCCCCCCTCCCTTCCGTTGCAGTGGCTTCCGGGATGTTGTATGGGTTTTTTCGCTAGTGCTTGCACGGTCCCATTTCGGCTCAACTGTCATGTTGTTTTTTTGTTTTTTACCCGTTTGTTTCCCTTTTGACAACTCCCATGGTTTCCTTTGATGTATTTTTTTTTCGTTGTTGTTCCACGAGCCTTCTCCCGGACAGGGCAACCAAGAGTAGTCACTCCAGAGGAATGTACCTTCTTCTTTGTGCGCACACAACACTTCGTACAAAACGGATATGAGTTTAGCGATCGAAGAAGCCGGAGACACGGGCCACGAAAACACAAACACCAATGGCAAAGAATCCATACGACAAGCGAGAACATGAGTCACGCGAATGTTTGGGAAATACCTAAAATTGGAACACAACATTCGGCAAAGCAAAGGGGGTCACAAGAGCTGGCAACGGCCAAGTGCGTGTGAGCGTGTGTGAGTCATGTGGGGGAGCGGGAACAGGCTTGTAATACGAACCGGCGATTAAACCCATCATCAGCGGGCGTGTGCAATCATCTGTGAAGGTTCCATTTCCGCCCGGCTGGGGTGGCAGGAGGTTCTCTCATAGAGGGGGGGGCGCGCACCCAGCAGAGGTTCTTCCCGCGGCAAAGAATGGCGCCAAAACTGTCGCACATGGCATGGCAGCGGATAGGTGATGGTGGTGCGGCTTTTAATCCACAGTGTGTGTGTGTGTGGTGTTTTAAAATATTTGAAGAAGTTACACACGCGCGTGTGTCGGTTGGCCACGACCTCTAACGCCAGAACAGTGGGACAGCGGAAACAGCATAAACCACATGCCGGGAGTGTATGTTAGTGACTGGAAAGAACTGTGTTAAAGAACGAAGAGAAGCAGCATAGCATACTGCGATCTATAGGCGAAGAGTGGTGTGAAGTGGACGTGTGTGTGTTTGGCAATCCCTTTCGGTGTTTCGAGTGTTTGGCCGGCGTGAGTGCGTGTGTGTTTGATGTTGATGTGATGTTTTTTTCTCTGTCTTTCACGACAGATAGATCTTTTTAAACGGTCTTGCTTTATTTCCCATTTGACCCTTTCGGGTACTTGACGGGGTTTTTTTTGTTTTTTGTTGAAACGAGGCATAATTGTTGGAATTCGATTTTTTCTCCTCCCTTACCGTATGTGCTACGAGTGTGTATCGCCATTTTCTTTTATATCGTTTGTGTGTGTGTGTGTGTGTGTGGATGTTGTGAGATGTTTTCATTCCGTTCGGCGGATGTTACAAGTGTTTGTTTGCTGTTTTTTTTGTTTGTTGCTCTTTCCTTTCACTATATTCAGTGCGAAACTTTATTCGCCAAACCTCGGGCGATTAGCATCGAACGATACACACACGCACAAACAGAGACAGCAGAGAATTGTATGCCGTGTAGCATAATATTGACACAGTTTGTATTACTCGCTCGCGCGCGCACTACTACCACGTGGGGGAGGGGAGGGAAGGGTGGTTGGGTCGAATCCCTTTCTTCTGCGCGGAGCAACAAACAAACAGTCGCACACACCAAAAACTTCATCCCCACAATTCATGTAAGTTTAATGTTTTTTGGCCGACCGATTTCATCCGAATCATAATGATGCAGGCCTTTTGTGCAGAAAGCTTTTCTTTTTCGTGCACAAAACAAACAAAACCTTTGAGGTCATGTTTGTCCCGGGCCCCATTCCCCATTCGCCGAAGAAGATAAATAACGCCAATCGGCCCCAAGCGGAACCCAGCGGCCGTTGGCGCCCTTCCACTTTACAATGACGTCAGAGAGCGAAACGAATGGTTCGCTGTCTGGGGAAGAGGTTGATTTGGGGGATTTTTTCCCCGAAAATATGACTACCAAGAAAAGATCACAATAAACCCCCCCACCAATTCCTTCTCAAAGGGGTTTTTTTTCTTTATTTTTAAAGAGATTTTGAGCCAATTGGCCTCATTCGCCTCTTAAAAAGAATGACCATATTTGGAGATGCCGGGGATTGAACCCGGGACTTCTCACATGCGAAGCGAGCGCTCTACCACTGAGCTACATCCCCGTGGTATTGAAGGGATGTGTTTACGTGTGTCGGATCTCGTTTTTCGACGCAATTCCCATGCTTCGTTCTAGCTAAGGCTTCGGAAAAAGTATGTAACGTTTCATTCTACTTTATCGCTTCAAGTTCGATAGCTCGATCGAGCCGATTCTACCGTGGGTGGCATACTGCAAACAAACTGGCACCGTACAATGTATTTGAATGGCCTCACCAGACGTGTTACACACAACGGGCACACGATGGGGGCAACAACGCCGATCCGGGGGACATGCGGTGTTTATGTCAACGTGCTTAGAACTACACATTTGCACAATGCATACCTTCTTGATCGGCTTGATGGCACCCCCCTGCATCACCTGCCCCAGAGTGGGGGCCTTTTGGGCAGCAAAGGGAGGGGAACCGGGAGGGAGCTTACGTCAGTTCTCTCTGTTCAATTGTCATCTGTGGCCGCTCGATTGTTAGTACAGTTTTATGAGCTCCACATGCCCGTCCTCTACCGGTAATGCTCTTCTCCCCGCAATCATCGATTTACACTTACAGCGGCGAGTGCAATAATTGTTGAAATGATGTGCCCTCCGCGACTTATAAATAGCGTTTTAAGTTGATATGGCCGTAGAAGTACGGACGGAAAGAGAGCAGATGGGTGGGGTATTAATCGCAAATAATGAGCCGCTAATGCTTCCTCCGCCACAACTATCCGCTGGAAGTACTAACACTGGCCCCCGTGGCTGAAGCATTGCACATTAACCTTTTGTTGCGGCGGCGGCTGGGTGATAAAAAAAGGTGGGCTTTGAAATTAAAAGCAGTTTGTGGCATTGTTGATTGCAAGCAAAGTTTGTCAAATGTCGTTCGAGATTAATCTGCCTTTGCTGTGCAGTGAGATATGTCGCAAAATGTCGTAAAACTAAAACACCATAATGAAGCGTTTGTGTTGCTTTAGTGTGGCTCATTAGATGCATTGAAAGGAAGTAAATTGAAGGGAACTCCTTGTTTTTATTTTTGGAGTCTGTAAAAAAAGGGTCAACCTTTCTTGCCTTTAATGCTCTTTCACTTCAAACGAGACCGCAAACGAGAGACCGCACTGACGTTTTGCGCTTCTCCCGCTGCTCACTAATTAGCGTAATGAAATTCAAACTGTCTCCGGTAATGACTGTTTGGGGTTTGCTGTTTTATTGTTTAAATGTTTGAAGCGAAGCGAACGACAATGTTGTTGTATCAACACTTTAATGATGTGTTTAAAAAATGAACCGAACAGAACAGCATCCCATCCAGCAGGGGGTTTGTTGTGCTCCAAAAACGGGGTGGAACGCACTTGCTGCGGCTAGATCGAACCTTTGCTAAGATTGTGACCAAAGGTTCTTCAAGGCAAACAGCAACCCTCCAGAGCACACCGAACGATTATGTCAGCCGAACCCTCTTGTCCTCTTGCGTAAGGGGGGGGGTCGTAAGATTAATCTATTTTAAATTGACATGTCCTCTTGACGCTTGCTCGCTATCCTTGTTTAATTCCTTGTGAATGTCTGTGTCGATTAAATCTTTAACCCTGATGTTTCATCTCAAAACGTTCGTGTCCTGAGATCGATTAAGACTCTCACTTCCTCTAGGTATCAATTCCCTGCACGAATACATCTCCCGTTCGGGCATAACGTTCCGTGGTTCCGTGGTTCCGTGGTTCACCCCATTCGTTCAGAAGTCATGCAATTGACTGGATGTGTGCGCGTGTGCGTTTGCCCTCCCGTGTGCACAGGGAGATGAGCACCTAATCGAGCACTAGACACGCGCCCGCGCCCTGCCCAACGATAAACGGCCTGTTTGGCCAAAGACAAAACTACGGCACGTTTCCTTCGTGTAGCGCACTTAATTCGACCCGAGGGTGACGATGACCGGTCTGCTGCTACTGCCGGTTGTCTCAGTCTGTTCGTCCGGTCGGCAGTGGGGTCTATTCGCGCTCTGGCCAAACCACACCACACCACGAGAAAGGAAATTATCAATAAACGTAAATAAACCGGCCATACCTTGCGGTGGGTTGCGGTAAGAGAGATCGCTCCAAACGATCGCCGCCTCTTGTGCTCTTGTGTCTTACCGAACCCCGAGGTCCGTGTAATGGGGAGCTGGTGATCTCCCCGTCCTCGGTCACCGTTTGCTGGTCTCCATGTTAAGCTGATAACGCTAAAGGCGGGCATTTTGGAGGACATCAGCATTTTGGAGAGAAGAGAGGTTGGTGAGATGTCGATGTGCTTCTGGGATGTAGGTCGTCACCAATACGCCGATGTCGGAGGGCGAAGGAAATTTGAGGCGGAAAGTGAACACACAAATATCCTAAGAAGGGGGCCTAGTGGTTACGAAACGCCGCCAAACAATGTCAAGAGCGAAAGTCACCTAAGCGGGCCTATCGTTGATCTCGTGTACTGATCCGCTTCCAATTTCTGACTAATATTAGGCCCTTTTAAACCACTGAACCTCCTGAGGGGGTCTGAGTAAACCGGTGCAACCGGAGGTAGTGGAAGTTAAATTCTTTCGCCCGCAAGCTCGGCAGCAAAATCGCAAACTAGCCGACAAACACCGGATGGATGATGGTTGGATTGAGGGAGAATTTGAAATTTAAATTTTCGTCTAACCAACTTAATGAACGGTGGCGACGCGCGCGACTGGCCCGCAGTTTTGGTGTGTTTGACGCTAGCGGCCGCGAAGATGCCACGAGGTGGTGGGACAAGGCACGGGCAAGGTAAAAGAACGGTCTAGTTTAGCCTTCGGGCGGCTGTTGATTTGATTTTTTGTTTCGCTTTAGTTTTGGTGAAGGGAAGGCCCCGCAGGGGTGATTCGCTGGTCGGATTTATGATTATGAACAAGAAATCCGTTTATTGTTGTTGGGGAGATAGCACGCCGGCAGGGAAAATGAATGCCCAGTGGGTGCCCCGTGCTGTAGACATGGCAGGAGAGCAGGCATTAAACTTTTCCTGGAATGCCGTGTCTTCACCCGAAGCTAAACGTTCTAAAGTATGCGATTAGGAGCATATTATTTCCTAGCGAAATTCAAAGCATCACAAGGAGCTGCGAAAGAGCTTTGGACATGGCGGCACGGTGGTGGCACGGCTATTAGCTGTCTATTAATTAGAGTTTATTGGATTACCAAAATGCTTACCATCCATCCCCCAAAATCTGACAGAGCGGTAGCCTGTGAAACGTCGGAAATGATACGCCATTCAGCGGTTAAAATCCAATCAGGGGTGTAAAACTTTTCCAACCAATCGAACCGATTACGGAAAACGGGTTGAAACGGGTGTCTCACTTTGGCAATTAAACGCGAGCTCTTTAACGCCTTAACAACCGGACCATAACTGTAAAGCGATCGATAGCGCCCGATAATCTGGCAACCCTTTGACACAGTCCATGCTACTGGCCGCGCATGGATGGCGTAACTGGCGCCATTAGCATGGTTCGTTTCCTTGTGCCCAATTCGCGCTAGATTGCAATTGCGTTTGCCTAGAAGGACGTCGCCAAAGTTTATCATCATCATCATCATCATCCACCAGAGCTCACCTCTAAGGGGGAAGGCACGTTGTACCTGCGGCATTTGAGGCTGATTGAGCCGCAGCTTGTGTTTGTCTCGTTTGTCGATAAATCGTACCCCTTTTCGCAAACCTCCGGCACAGAATGGGGGGGGGGGGGGGGCTGGGTGGTTGGATTCGAACGCACGATCGTTGGCAATAGAAGGTGAGGGTTTGCCATTTATGGGATTTGCGCGAGCGCGCGTGAGAGCACCAAGAACGTAAATAATGATGAATGTCTGCGGACGTGAATTTGCTTGCCGATATTGTAAACCATTTATTAAAGCGCCGTCCGCGATCCGGATGTTGTTAGCGTTGTTGACGATGCAATTGGGTTGGCTTCGACTTTTGCGCGAGTGTCAAACAAACAACGCACAAACGGCATATTACTCAACCTTGTCCAAACAACAAACGCGGCTCAACACCGCGTACCATCCAAGTCAGGCCTCCCATGACCAGGACTCCAAACGGTTTGGACACTTCTTCTATGCAAACTGGTTCATGGTTGGAGGGGGGCGGCGAAAAAGCGCCTAGTTGCAGGTCCAAATAAAACAAAAAAACTTTTGATCTGCACACGGATGAGGATATGTGTGTGTGTGTGTGTACCAACGTACGTACACAAACATCAGGCTCAAATGGTGTGTGAGCGCGCAATTTCATCGCCACAGGCCAAACACACTGCAGAAAACATTCAGTTGTTGTTGGGCCGTGAGTGTTACGCGGGGCGACGGGTCTATGCTTGTTCATGTTGCCCTTTTTTGTTGTAAACTTTGCGCTTTTTTGTGCTCCGAAATCAACCGTTATCCTGCTGGTACGGTATGGGGTTATAAAATGGGCAACCCATCGTGTGCACACATACACGTTTTCTCCCTTGGCTGTATCGAGTTGATGACTGTGAGAACCTAAAAGCACTCCCCAGGTTCGGTGGTTCTCGGAACGATATACAACAACATGCGCACAGAGTTTCATGTGTCACCGAGAGCACACGAACGAACGTTAGAAGGTTCACATAGAGGGCCAAGCAAAAGCCTAGTCCGTATGAAGAGGAGCTTTTGATTGGATTGAGAAGTAATGATGTTTCAAACTAAACAGTTCCAATACCTTCAACTAATTCGATAAAAACTTAACAAATAATTACTGACGACGACACGCAGGAGGACATTTCCCGTAAACTTCTAAATTAATTCGGGAAGCAATCAAACACACACAGTAGCAATACACTATTTGCTGAGATTTGAACCAGTGACTTATCCGTCGCCAAATCCTCACCGTATCGACTGCTGCATTCGAGGCAGGCGCTGGAAGCGCACTTAAAATTCGTTCTATATCGTCCTCGCCAAGCGCTCTCGGTTGTCAATAACTTCGCACCAGCCATCACTGTGGTCCGCTGCCTACGGTCAACCATATGAAAGAAACGTTGCAAAAGCCTTATCGAGCAGGCAGGCTGGCACCAACAGGCACAGCAACAGGTAGTTTATTTCGCAACCTGTAACGGCAGCAAATCGGTCAGTCAGCCAGCCAGCCAGCTGACGGGGTTCGTTTCGATTAAACGGACACGGGCTTGGCATATAAAGATGGGTCTGCTTGTGCCTGTTGGTCGATGGTAGCAAGTGAGCGAGCAAGTGTGTACACTGTGGTGATACCTGAGCGGATGGCACTTGGACGTATGGATGCAAATAAAATGCAAACTCGGTACGATATGCCCTTCCTGCATCGTACTGGGAGAGATGGGGTTTGGTCAGTATTTAATCAACATGTTATTGCTGGAAAGAGCAGACGGACGACGACGAGTCTTACAGACCGGAAGAAACCGAGAAAAGGGGGCGAAGTGAATGGAGTAGTTAAGAGGGGGAAAGTATTATGTTGACAGACTCTGGCCTTTTCCTCTCTTCGCGTGGCATATAAATAATGGATGAGTGTGTGAGTGTGTGTGTGTAGTTTGTTTGAATTTAATCGGTGGTGAGCAAAAAGAAATAACAACGCCTCTCCTGTGTGTGTACCTTAGGACGAGGCGAGTGAAGATGCGACAAACACACACAAACACACAAACACACACACACACACCCATACCCCCATGCTTGTGTGATGGATGGACTGCTCCGATGCTTCACGACGATGCTTGATAGTTTCGCGGAGATGATAACGACCGGCGACGGTAAACATTATCGCAACAACGGATAGTGGCCGCCAAACATCGTTTGCTGCTGCTGCTGCTGGTGCTGCCGGAGCGACCGCGCACTATCAGCTCGTTTACAATCAATTTCTTCTGAATCGGTTCTCCGGGGTTCCAGGCTACGATGACGACGAAGATGATGATGATGATGCGGTCAATCCTGCCAGGGGCTGGAACACAACGGTTGCATCCATGGCGAGCGAGCGATGCACCGTGACCTTGGAAACATTTATGCAGTTGCGCTGGATACGAAGGATGTTTTCCGATGTGACACGGAGAGTATTGTGTGTCGTTGGTCGTTACAGCTTCATTCCCAGCATTTGTATTTGTTTACCTTTGGCAGAGCGTTCCTTAGGTGGCAACCAGAGCCAGGTCAGGTGAGCGGACAGTTATTGTTGTGCAAGGTTTCTGCCAACTTTGTGACTGTTTTGCTAAGTCGCTCACAGGCTTTGTTGTTTGCGGTAAGGATTATCTCCGTGTAGGAAAGATTTGCTGTATTGTCCTTTCTTTTTTTTTGTTCAATATAATATGAGAGATTCATAGCAAACGAGATTACCAATATCGCTGGAAATAAAAAGCACGAAGAGACTAAAAAATCTGTGCCAACAGCTTTGCATGCTACTGCCATTTCATTCATGCTTTTGTATAGACAAAACAAATCTGCATACTCGCCGAAATGGACTGGCCGTTGGTCGAGAATGTGGGGAAAACACAATTCGCCGGGTATAATAGGCACTTCAAACGCGCTCAACCGTGGAAGATTTAGGCGGCGTGGGTACTAGTCGGAAACGGAAACGCGCACTGTGCGCTGCGCCCTGTTGCGTAAAGCTCACCAACGCCGCCGTGAATTCTGGTGGCAAATATTTCCCGTACCGGAAAATATGCAGCACCACAATACAGGCACACGACACACGTCCATCCCCGTATCCGCAAGGTTCATTGATGTCAACAAGGCGGCAGCATTACAAAACGTCGGGGGCACAAGCGCCGAGGGCCGGGAGGGAGCCAATTAAAGGTGAACAACAGATGGTGCCGCACTTGTCACCAGCTCTCGGGTGTTTCTTCTATGGATGAAACGTAAAAATCGGCCAATTCAACAGGGACCTGTCCGTCCGGCCGACCGACTTGTACATTGGGCTAGCTGCTTTTAATGAACGGACATCCAATTATACGCGTACATGGATATTTGCGTAATAAAGCGGTGTGAGCTTTACTATTTTGCACCACTCTCTCTGACCTCTGTCAATTGATACCGTTTGGTCGGGTTTCTGTTGTTGTTTTTGTGTACACTTTGGGTGATATTTGGCTTTCAAAATGTCATGGAAAGGTTTTTGGAGTGGAGTTCACTAAAATTCCTCACTCAGTACAGCGCGTGCAATTAATTAGTGCAGCAGCAGTGAAGCAGCATTCCGCCATTAATTTAATCCATTTGCTCGCTCGTATCGCTTTTAATCAATGAATATGCCCCGCGCGCGTTTGGCCCGTGACAATGGGAGGCGGCCTTCCGGCGGAAGCGCCAATAAGGGATTATTCAATGTGTCAATGGTGGTACACGGTCACGGTGGGACAGTTGGTGTGGCATAGAAAAATTGCTTTTTTTAAATCACGTACGTAATTCGTTAAATAAACGAACATATATATGATTAAGAAGGTCGCCTTTATCCATCGAAAGGTTTTCATCAGGGTTGTTTAGCGCTGTCTTCTTCGTCTATTTGACGTAACGTCCTAACGCGGACATACCGGCCTATACAGGCTTTCGAGACTTATAATTCATTCCCACGTAGCCGGATAGATAGTCAAATCCTTTCTACGGGGGGACGGGTTCGTTCTGGGCTTGAACCCACGACCGGCATGTTATTGAGTCGTTCGAGTTGACGACTGTACCACGGGACCGCCACTGTCAACAGTAGAGAAGGTAATTCAACATTCTTGACCCTTTTGGAATAATTTCATGTGGGCAACCTACCAATACTTAGCATTTATTTTCAACTGCTAAAACAACACTATGAGACAGTTTGCTGTTTCAGTTGAATCTGGGTGTGCTTATTAAATCCATTGTTTTTTTCCTGCTCATTCCACCGTTTGTTTCCAGCGTTCATTTCGCCAATCTGCATCTGCTCAATCTTCGGTTGCCGCTTGTTTGCTATTGCTGGTTCCCTGTTGGCCTTGCCTTGCGCCTGTGTAGCGTTCTGTGTGCCGCAGCAAAGCAAAGCAAAAATGGGTACAGAGAGGCGAATCTACGAGATGATGGTAATTTGCCTTCGCGATGGGATTGGGTTGCTTGCTGTGCACACCGATGAGCATAAATTGCATATTGATTGTTAACGAGCCAGTAAAGGGAAGCTGTACCAGGGGAAAAGGACACTGGACGTAAATGGGGTTTTACTGCTCTCCTGCCCACCTTCTGCTTCGTGTTTCGTTCCCGGGCCAAGGCCGAGGATGAAATATTAATTACAAATCTTTCTCTTCCTTGTGCATCTCGTCGTGTTCCTGAAAGGGTTTATGCAATTTGCCCGGGCGAAGAGCGATCATGCCTGATGCTGCATAGGTACCTTGTAATCTACCAGAGCAGCAACAGGTTAGGGAAAGGATAGCGCGTTAAAGTTGGTTGCAGTTGGTTGGTTTACAGCGCGCAAAGCTGTTGCTGTTTTCAAGTGTCCTTGTAGTCGTTGGCTAATGAGAGCGGATGCTGCTAAAAGGGGGATTTGTTGGGGTTGGGCCATTTTTCAGTAACATCTTAAAGGAAGAAGCATCGGGGACTGAGCTGTTGTTGGGTGTTGCATATAAATATATGTAAGAAGAAGAACTCTCTTCCAAGGAATTAGCAGCCCCAAGTGTTGAGAACGAATTTATCCAATTAATGGCGTGCAATCTTATGTACATAAAATCGTCCCACAATGTAAGCATTACTGCTGAGAATTCACCAATGCGCGCGATGTTATACCATCCATCTTTGCATAAACGGTTAAATCACTGTAATTGCTAAACGATTCCTACAAAAACAACCCATCCAAGCGACATTAGTCATGGGGATGTGGCTGACTGAGCGCAGGACCTTTATCATGCTCTTATCGTAACTGCGCAAAAAAAAGCGATGCTTATAAATTATGTACACGCTTTAACCGTTTCTTTAAGCGCAAAAGCACAGAAATTACTTCTACAGCCGGGGTACTGTTTGTGTTGCGCTGACAGACAAACCTATTAAGAACCTTGAAACAACAGTTCGGCGAAATTCGGTGTTCGGGAATTTTTTGGCGAACATCCTTGGTACTAGGAATTGTAAGCATAACACCACCGCCCTTCGCTTCCAGCAACGCCCAACAAGGGGTCCCATGTGATCCGTTTAGCCCAAAAAGGGGGCTAATGTTTGGAAGATTGCTTTCTTCCAGTGAACAAGCTGTTTCGTAGCTTGTTTTTCACCACTCGCGTGTCGTATTGGGACGCGTACTCTGGTTTGCAGCTGTTGGGGAGTAACTTTTTCGGGAACATCGGGACCAGGTGATTTAGTTCGTTCGGAAAAAGCGCCCTTTCATTGTTTTCCTTTCGAAAGCACCCCCTTGCCCATCGTGGTGAGGGTGCCAACCGATCGGGCCAGTTCGGCGGAGTTTAAGCTCCTTTCAGCTCCGGTTGATTAAATGCAGCGCCATAAATCATAGCTTCGCCGGGTGGAGTGAGAGAACGCTCGCGGAGTCTGGGCGCACCTGAAACGCGCCGTCAACGTGTGTCTCTTGACACGGTGGGGCCCCGGTGCCATTGCCGGGTGACTTTGTAACTTTCCTGACCGG